>CM032633.1:7300152-7350254 GCA_019097785.1 Fraxinus excelsior | reverse complement strand
TGTTAATTTTTATATAAATATAATTGAATATAAAGTAAAATGAATACAAAATTAGTTGAAATAACAACTAGCCATTTACAATGTCAGCATGTCATTTTGGGTCACAGAGTCTCAATTTCACTTTAAAACTATTCGATCATATTTTTGAACATCTTAAAAGACTTATATAAATTAAATAAACTATCTTTTTGAATATCTTATCTATAATTGAAATATAAAGAAATTTATGATATTTACATTCATTCATATGAAGAATAGTATAGTTTACTCATGGAACAATGTTGTTGAATTGAAGCGGACATTGAATGAGTAGAAACATCAACCATACGTTTAAACGATCATATGTCGTTTTGGGTCACGATGTCTCGATTTCACCCAAAAACTAGTGGATCGTAGTTTGAAATATCTCAGTAGACTTGTACATGTTAATTAACTAATTTATTGAGTATCTTATGTGGATAGGAGGGAATATAAAGTGAAACGAATATAAAATTTGTTAAAACGGTACTTAGTCGTTTAAAAATGCATGTTGAATAATTACATGTTTTTTCTCTTTTGCCCTATACCCTAAAATCTAAACCATATACCCTAAAACCTAAACCCTAAATGACAACCTTCCTTTTAAAATGATTAGATGCCGTTTGGGGTCACAGTGTATCGATTTCACTCCGAAACTAGTAAAATTGTGTTTGAAACATCATACATGACTCGTACACATTGAACGACTACACGTACTGTGTATTGGATACCATACTTTCTACTTACATTTTTCTTTATTGTCAAGCATAAACTTTCACGTGGTTACGGGCGTGAATGAATCGAAACAAATACTAAATGAGTAAAAACGCCATCTATACATTTAAAATGAACAGATGCCATTTTGGGCCACGGTGTATCGATTTCACTCCGAAACTAGTAAAAATGTGTTTAAAACATCATACATGACTCGTATACATTGGACTACACGTGCTGTGTATTAGATACCATACTTGCTACTTTCGTTTTTCTTTATTGTCAGTGTAGTGTATTTTACTACCGGATTATGGAGTAACTTACTATAGTTTGAATAAATATGTCAACCATAACGTCGAAATATAGTTAAAACTTTCATCCATAAACTTTCACGTGGTTACAGTAATGAATGAACTGAAACAAATACTAAATGAGTAAAAACGTCATCTATACATTTAAAACGATCAGATACCGTTTCAGGTCACTGGGTATTGATTTCACTCAAAAACTAGTAAAATTATGTTTGAAACATCATATATGACTCGTACACATTGAATGACTACATGTGCTATGTTTTAGATACCATATTTGCTACTTACGTTTCCTTTATTGTCAAGTGTAGTGCAATTACATAGTGTTGGTCATTATCGGATGTACTTTGTATCTAACTTGTTGTTCAAATATGGCAAGAATTTGAAGTCGTTTAACTTTTATATAAGTATAAGTGAACATAAAGTGAAACGAATACAAAATTTGTTAAAACGATATTTAGTCGTTTAAAAATGCATGTTGAATGATCACATGTTTTTCTCTTTTGCCATATACCATAAACCCTAAAACCTAAACCCCTTCCGTTTAAAATGATAAGATGCCGTTTGGGATCACGGGGTATTGATTTCACTCCAAAACTAGTAAAACGGTGTTTGAAACATCATACACGACTCATACACATTGAATGACTACACGTACTATGTTTTGACTATCAAACTTGCCATTGTGATTTGAACTTTGTGTGGACTGTGATGTCTAAACTAGTTAAAACTTTCGTTCTTACAATTTCGTGTGAAAACGAGCGAGGATGAAGTGAAACGAAAACGAAATTAGCAAAAATGGTATACATACATTTAAAATGACTACATGCCATTTTGGGCCACGAGCTCTCGATTTTTCTTCGAAACTAGTAAAATAATATTTGGAACATCATAGATAAGTTGTACATATTAAACGATTGCACATGCTATGTTTTGTATACATTTTCATTGGTTGTCAAGTGTAGTGTAATCTTCAAACGGACGTATGATGTGACTCACTATAGTTTGAACTTTTTGTGGACGGTGATGTCTAAATCTAGTTAAAACTTTCATTCTTACACTTTCATGTGAAAACGAGTGAGAATGAAGCGAAACGAACACGAAATTAGCAAAAATGATATACGCACGTTTAAAATGACTATATGCCGTTTTGGGCCATGTATTCTCGATGTTTCTTCGAAATTAGTAAAAACAATGTTTAGAATATCATAGATAAGTTTTATATATATATATATTGAACGATTGCACATGCTATGTTTTCTATATCATACTTATTATTTACTTTATTTCGTAGTTAAGTCTAATATAATTTGTTGACGTTGAAAAATGTATAGACAAAATTCAAACTAACTTAAAGAACGAACACAAATTCAAGTAGATATTAATCAAAAGGGTTGCAAGATGGTTAGTACAATAATATTTTTCTCTAATTATAGAGGATATTTGAAATATGAGAGAAGTGTAAGAAGTTTGTATTTTTTTCTTAGAATCCCCCTCCTCCTCCCTTCCCCCATTTTTTTTTTTTACTTCAATGGCTTTATATAGGAGACATATGCATGCATGTAGTACCCCCGTCTTGTCAATCCTGATACTAAGCTGAATAAGTTCATATCTTGGCGCAACATGATTGGTGGTCGAGCTCAAATCTGTCAGTTGATCATGAGTTACTGATACAAGTGGTCCCCAACAATTAATGCATTACTTAGTGAGAGAAACTAAAATTTTTGATTGGAAGATAATGTGGGCGCTGACGTGATATCTTTACACATGCATGTGTCTGATTGGTAGCTTGTATATTCTGTCAGTGATTCTTAATCATTATTCATTATTCTGCCTTGAAGGACTACACAAATTTCTTGGATAAGTCTCTCGAGATCCGAGCTCGCATTATCATCCCTTCATTGAATACAGTATTCCGAACTAAGTGACCTCGGAGGTCAGTGTCAACACAACTTACTCACGGAACAGTGGTGTTGGTTATTATCGAGTGAACTTTATGCCGATAAACGGGTCCAAACATAATGAAAACTTGCATTCGTTCATTTTCATGTGCATACAAGTGAAAATAAAGTAAAACGGATACAAAATTAGTTAAAACGACACTCAATCGTTTAAAACAGCAGCATATCATTTTAGATTATAAGGTCTCGATTTCACTCCAAAATGAGTCAATCATATATTAGAACATCATGTAAGATTTATATAAGTTAAACATTCTAATTTATTGAGTATCTTATCTCATAATTAGAATTTAAATTATTTACTTTTTTAACGACATCATGTTGTTTTGCATGGCGGGGCCTTGATTTCACTACAAAATGAGTCGACCAGACTTGGAAAACTTCCACTCTTTCATTTTAATGTGCATACGAGTGAATAAAGTGAAATTGATACAAAATTAATTGAAACGACACATAATCATTTAAAACGACATCATGTCATTTTAGATTATAGGGTCTCAATTTCACTTTAAATGTAGTGAAAAATTATATACGTTAGTTAAAATGTCACCAAACCGTTTATAAATACAACATGCCGTTTTGGGTCATGGACTCTCGGTTTCACTCAAAATATTGTTAAAACTTGTTTTCATTCATTTTTATGTGGATACGAGAAAACATAAATTGATACGAACATAAAATTAATTAAAACGGCATTCAGACGTTTAAAACGGCAGTATACCATTTTACTGCTGGTTTTAAATTGCGTATGAAAAAAGTAGAATAAAAGTGAGGATTTATGTTTGGGAGATTTGGTAAATTTTTGTTTCAAATTAGATATTTTAGATATTTCAAATGAAGGGTGTTTAAGACTTTTAACACATAATGATATAGAATAAAGGCTAGTTAACCAAAAAGTATTGAGATGGTCTATTTTACCAAATATCATTGTTGACTAGGTTTTTTAACCAAATCCCCCGATGTAAATTAGTTTAATTTAAAATATCATTATTCATATTAATGGTAAAAATTAAAACTTGATTATTTATTAAATAAAGTGTAAACCTGATTTTTTAAAAGTCAAAACTAAACACCTGGTTTAGTGTAATTTCCTCAAAATTTCATAAGAAAGAGGTTTAGTTTTACCCCTTTCAAATTAAAGAAATAATGTATAAAATTTCAAATTTCAATTTTTTTAAAACTTTATTTATAAATTAATTAATTAAATATATATTTTATTAATTAAATATATTAAGATCACAATTCCATATTATTTTGTCACAAATTTCATATAAATAGTCACAAATCACAATTTTTATACTTCACAAATTATTTTACGGTCACAATTTAAAAAATTTATATGGCGCAATTTGTTCATCGATCACAAATCAAAAATTTTATAAGTCACAAATTGTTTTATGGTCACAAATTAGAAATTTTATAGGTCACAAGTTATTTTATTGTCACAATTTAGAAATTTTATAAGTCACAATTTATTCATCGATCGCAAATTAAAAAAATTATACGTCAACTTATTCACCGGTCACAAATCACAAATATTATAAGTTACAATTTAGTAGACAATCATAAATTATCAAATTATCGATAGCATATTAACATTTTTTTAGGCCACGCATTATTTCTTGATCACAATTTATCTTGTTTATTGGTCATATATTATTTATTGGTAACAATTTAACTAATTTAATGGTCACAATCAATTAAATAATTTGTAATCACAACTAACACTTGTGACGACCACCGCGTCACTCCCTCTAACACTACTACTGCCACCTTCGCCACCACAACTACCACCACTAACTCCCCGACAAACAAATTAACACATCGCACAAAACACCACCACATCGTCATGTCGTTCCACCACCACCTCGACGAACCTATCGCCGTCACCACCGTCGTCGTCGCCACCAACAAAACAACACCCACGGTAACAACCCAACCTTCGTCACCGAAAAATACTAACTTCGCAACATTCACCATGCGCACACTCTCTGTGCATGTAGCTCAAACTCACCCCACTCCCCCATTCCCTTTGTGAACTGTTGAAATTTTGCTGAATCTCTCTCTGGAAAAATCTCTTGATGTTTGGGCGTGCACAAGGACCAGGTGGTGGTCCAGGCCAAGGTTGTGGCCGTGGATCATCACAATTGGGAGTTTACAATGCTCATCCACCTTCTTCTCAGCTGGTGCCTCCGATTCCTACTGTGTCGGTTTCGTCACTAAGCGGCAATTGAGCAGAAGCTCATGCTTCAGCCCTCGGTTTCGTCTTCGTCTTCGGTGCCCGTGGCTAAGTCAGTCTAGCAAGCTCCGTAGGTGGAGACGGCACAATTGAAGCAACAACAGTTTCCGTCGGCACCTTTCAAAGCTACTAGGATGCCCACCCCCCCCCCCCTCCCCAAGGCTTAGATTTGGAAGAGAGAGAGTGCAGGCGGAGAAGATAAAGAGAGAGACGAAGCAGGTGGAGAAGAAAGAGAGAGTAGGGGAGGAAGGATAAAATTAGGATTACGTTTGGATAATTATGATTTAGAAAGAGATCATAGATGAAATAAATGAATTAATATCTGATTTTTGTATAAATAAAGTTTATATCTGAAATTTGAAATTGAAAGTTTAAAAATCTGATTTTTTGTAATTTCCTCAAATCTGAATCTGAATCAAATTCAAGACAATAGTGCCTCTTTTTAATTATCTAAAGCGGTGGCTTGGGAATTCCTTCACCAAATTTATACAAGTTTGTTTTTGACCAAAATTGGATAAATAAGATAAACGGTGTTTAGAAATTATTGGTTCTCCCTTCTTAATAATGGGAAACTAGGGATAGCAACGGGGACATGTATGTGACTAGTTGATCATTCTCACTTCCGTCCTGTCAGATATTTTTGTTACATTGCTCCATCCTCATACCCGGTTAAATCGAAACGGGGCAATGCGGTCTCCTGCCTCATTTATCGCCCCATTTATTTTTTATTTTTTATGTTTTTTGTTAGTAAATATTATTACTTTTTTACCAATTTATTAAAACAACTTATGCTCTATTTAAAAATAATGATAAATCTATTATTTTTGTTTGATAAAAAACTTAAATTTGAAATTAACTTTAAACGGGGTGGGTAGCGGGACGTAGACTATATTTCCTGTACCCATCCCATACCCGTTTCGGAGCAATGACCCTTGTCCCGTCCCTGCCTCCATTACCCGGTTAGGTTGGTAATCATCTCCCCATTCGGGGAGAGGCCCCATGAATATCGAGTTAAACGGAGTTTTTTTGTCATCCCTATGGGAAACAACATGTTCTTCAAATATTTCGAAAGAGGATTTATGTTGAGATCCAATATCTCATTCTCTTTTCATTATGTTAGTAGAATGCCTTTCAAGAGTTGGTACATCTTACACGCAGGGGCGGACCTAGAATAATTTTTGAGTAGGGGCGAGATTAGGAATGGAGTCAGCTTGCTAAAGTAGAAAGGTTCAAAGTTGAAGGGGTGGGGGCTTACGGGGGTTGCCCCCGAATTTTTTTTTTTTTAGAGTTGTTGAATAGTTTAGATTTAGTTGTATTTTCCCAACTAGTTCATGCTATATAGGCCATGAACGAAGTCTCTCACCCTGCATCAAACCCACAAATATATTCACTCTGACCATGCAACACTTTTTGCAATCACAGGCGGTCAAAATGAGATTTACATAATATACCAATTTTTCAGCAATATTAGCCACCTAAACTACTATGTAGCCAAAATACTTTCCTTTCGAATCGTGGACTTCAATTGTCAAATCATCTCCAAACCCTTCTGGCAAGCTGTATTCAAGTGGGAAAGAAATTTAACCATCCAACTCTATGAGATTGAAGAACATGTAACAAGATTAAAGAAAAAAAGATTACATACAAAACATGAGTTTCACTAGATTCTGGCTGCATTCGAGATAGAAAATAAGCTAAAAAAACTGTATAAAAAAAAAAAAAAATTTGTTTTTTGGTTTTTTTTTTCAGTGGGGGCGGCCGCCCCCGCTGGGCCCTTCGTGGGTCCGCCCCTGCTTACATGTACTTTTTATCTATGCATTTCGTAGGATTAAAACTACTATTCAATTTTTATCTATAAATTTCATAGGACTACTACTTATAATAACTTATAATCATTAAAAACCATGCTTTTAGAAAATTATTCTTGAAGTATAAGAGGTGTTTGGAATACAAGTGTATCCCACGAATTTTGATGTGAAAGTTTCACCTAGATACTTTATTCAATCTGGGTTCAACTTGTGCAGGCTTGGCATAATTTTGGCCACAAAATGGAGCTTATTCTTAAACTATGAGCTCATCCAAACATGCTCCAAGTCTGTAGCCTATGTTTATGGAGGAGGGAGACAGGGATGTCAATATAGCACCTTACAAGCTTTGCAAGTGACATTGTCATCTTTTCCAATGAACAACAATCATCATTCGAAGGATCGTGCAATTTCTTAAGTTTTATTAAAACTCATCAGGCCAACTTATTGACATTGGAAAGAGCTCATTCACCATATCCCAACACAGTCCAATCAGACCCAAAGAAATTGTTGGAACCTCTAAAGGGTTTCTGTACCAACCTTTGCCTATTATATATTTGGGAGTATAACTATATAAAGGTCATAAAAATGCCTTCTTATTTGACGTGTTGCTGCTGAAAGTTTGGAAAACGAAGTGTCCTTTGTTCCATGTTATTGCGCTTACTGCAGATTTTTAAACCAATTTTGAGTATTCAAAGAAATAGTGGTTCAAGAAGTAATTAACTAACATCCCCTTATTCAGAAGATCTTGATTCTATCTTTTCGACATTTACCAATAATGGTGATTTCTCTATCTCCTTATGCCAGGAAATCATTTGAGAGAATTCCTCGCCTTTCAGGTATTATTTTGAAGACTAAGGCACCAGGGGATTCAAGTTGACGAGATAATACAAAACAGAGTGAATCTATCCTACCAAACAAGGCATAAGGGTATGTTTTGCACATTGCCTTGAATACGAATGAACATAATTACAAAAAAAAAAAAAGACTTGTAATTAAACCTATTCGTTGCTGTATTTACACTAGTTTAATGAGACGTAATAACCATAAGAAATATTCGAACAGTTACATAACAACATTATTTAATTTTCAAACAAAAAATGTCTATCTATAAGCTATAGCACCAAATTAAAACAGTTCATAAATGTGATATTAAAGACAGATGAGAATGAATAAATGAACAATTAATTCTTGAACCAATAAGATTGTGAAACATTTGATATGGACGGTTAAATTTAAATAAGATCATGATATTCGTTACATAAAATCTAAGCAAGCCATATGAAAAAAATATATAAATTGCCAGTATTGGCAATAGAGTAGTGATAGAAAAAACATGGAGAACTGGTGCTAATGGCTATTTAGTAATGTCAAATTGTATAGGGAATTAAATATTTATACATGCAGGCAGGCAGGCAGCTGCAGATTTTGTATTTAATTACATATTTGCAAATTTGAATGAATTTTTTTTTATATTTTTTTTTATAATTTTTTTGCAGGCTAATTTGCATTTGAAGATCAGCCATGTTATATATAATGAACTTGCAGAGGGACAATATTCTTCTGCTGCTCTTTTGCTTTCTTGTTAATTTAGGTTTGTATGTATTTTATGAATTAATTTGGAGTTGAAATAAAGCTGGGAACTGGTCTAGTTATATATAACCAATAATATCAATAAAAATTACTCCATTTTCATAATTTTTATATTGTGTGTGCATATAACCCTTTTAACCATTGACATTTTACTTTTTTTCGTTTATAAACAATGTATAAAAGGAAAACATACAAATATATCTTCTTCTTTGTTTCCTAACCTTAATGCTAAGTATATTTACCAATTTTATCAAATATATGTTGTACAGGTCTGTCAGCTTACGCGGTAGATTATGATCATGGATACACCATTGAGGCAAGCTCCCTTTGCTTTCAAATTTTTCTTAAGCCCGTGCCTGCATGAGCGTACATAGAATAATTAATCTTCTAAATCGTTTATTAATTGAGATGAAATTAATAATATTTGATTATGGTTTTCAGTGTTTGGCAAAGCCTCTAAAGCCTCAATATAATGGAGGAATAGTTTCAAACCCAGAATTCGAATATGGATTAAAGGGCTGGGAAAAATTTGGAAATGGAACAGTAGAACATAAAACATCCCCTGATGGCAACAAGTACATAGTTTCTTCTCAAAGAATTTTACCTTTCGACAGTTTTTCACAAACTTTTGAGTTGAAGCAGGATCATCTCTACTCATTCTCTGGTACAATTTTTTGTGCAAAAAAAATTTGTTCATTGTTAAAATTTTTTTGGGGAGTATTTATTTATGGGCCAGTGTCGTTTTTATGCAGCATGGTTGCAGGTAAGCCATGGAGAAGATGTTTATATAGCTGCTATGTTCAAGACGAAAACAGAAGTTAGAACTGCTGGATGGGTTATAGCCAGGCATGGTTGTTGGACCATGCTTAAGGGTGGCTTTAATTTGGATATTTCTACCCCTGTCGAATTCTATTTCGAGGTACCATTTCTTTTTTATGGTACCATTTTCACAAGTCTTGAAGTCGTTTTTTCTTAAGTAGGCAATTTTCTTTGGCTTTCAGACAAAAAATACAACGGTTGACATATGGGTAGACAGTGTTTCTCTACAACCATTTACCCAGAAAGAATGGAAGCTTCATCAATATCAAAATGTTGAGAAGGTACGTTCTGTCTCGAGCTGCCCTCTGGTGCAAATGCATCTTAGGGACTATAAACTGTCGTAAAAGTAATGCTATTTAGCACCAGTCTGGATGACAGTGAGGTCCGTCTAGATTTGACTAATGTCACTAGTGCTAGCATTATTCATTTCCTAAAGTTATGATGTTTAATTATTGACAATATCTAAGTTTCATAAGCTATCTTAATTTTGCAGAAACGCAAGAGCCAAGTGAAATTTCAAGTTACTGATTTGGAGAACAATCCCATAGCGAATGCAAAAATCTCCCTAGAGCAGGTTCAACAGGCATTTCCATTCGGCAATGCAATTAGTGAGGCCATCATATACGACAAAGCCTATCAGTCCTGGTTCACCTCCAGGTTCAAGTACACAGTATTTGAGAATGAAATGAAGTGGTATTCTAATGAGAAATATCCTCGTCAAGAAAACTATTCTATCCCTGATGCCATGCTCAAATTTGCCCAAAAACATAATATTACAGTCCGTGGACACAACGTTCTTTGGGATGATCCCAGGTAGTACTCCGTCTTTTTGATGAAACATCTCGTCTGAAAACTTAATTTTTATGGCATAACACGTGCACAATTTTATGCAATTGATTCCAGGTTCACTCCCACGTGGGTTAAAAATCTTCCAAAACGCGATCTACCAGAGGTTACTGATAGGAGGATAAATTCTATCATGAGAAGATACTCAGGCAAGGTAATTCATTGGGATGTTATCAATGAAAATCTGCATTTCTCAGAGTTTGAGGATAAAATGGGGAGAAATGCATCAGCTGTTTTCTTGGAAAAGGCTCACAAACTTGATAAAATGGCATTGCCATTTTTGAATGAGTTCAACACTATTGAGAGGCCTAAAGACTCTTCAGCAACAGCAACTAAATATTTGGACAGAATCAAACTGATTAGAAAACAAGGTTATCTTGGCCCTCTTGGAATTGGATTGGAAGGTCATTTTGCTATTCCAAATCTCCCTTATGTAAGAGCTTCCATTGATATGCTTGCCGCTACAAATTTGCCCATTTGGATTACAGAATTGGATGTTGAGCACACCCAAAACGAGGTAATTTGATTTTATTGCTCACTGAGAGCAAAGATAAACGACAAGATTAACATGAATATGTTGTAATTTTTTTGAATTGTTTTTGCAGTCAGTGTACTTGGATCAGGTTATAAGAGAGCTCCACGCGCACCCAGCGATTCAAGGCATACTAATGTGGGCAGCATGGAGGCCCCCAAGGGGCTGCTGGAGAATGTGTCTTACAGACAATGATTTCAACAACTTGCCAACTGGTGATGTGGTTGACAAGATAATAAGGGAATGGAGGCACGATGGTTTTGCGGGCACTACAGATTCTGACGGTTACTTCTCAACTTCATTGTTTCATGGAGTTTACAAAGCCAGAATTAGTCACTTTTCAGGGGGAAAGTCTGAGAAGATTAATGAAGTATTTGAGGTGAAGCCAACAATGGACGGCGAAGATCAGAAAACGATACTTTTCAGAGTCCACCCATGAGTTTCCACTTTTGATTATTAAACTCTCGTTGATTATGAATGAATTGTTTTCAATAAAACTTAGAGAAACGTTTGTCCCAAATATTAAAAAATAAAAACTGCATTTCGTTGAATTATTTATTTATTTTATTTTGTGGGGGCGAATATCAACTAATCGCTAAATTAACTAAAAATTACCTCAAAAAATAAGAAAGCGAATCAGTCAATTTGATTTCATAATTTATCGAATCGAACCAATTCGAGATTGTGAGTGAAACCAAAGCAACCCAAGATTGAGAGTTAAACATAATCTACCCAAATCTAACAAGGAAAGAAATTAAAAAATTACGAAGGTTTCAAAATACAATGATCAAATTACGAAGGTTTCAAATTACGAATTAATACCGAACTTGTAAATTTTTTTTTTCAAAAATCAATGATCTCCAATAAATATATTGTGACCGATGTTTATTTAAATATGTTAAAGTCACAATAACACACAATTTGATC
This sequence comes from Fraxinus excelsior, assembly GCA_019097785.1. Taxonomy (NCBI): domain Eukaryota; kingdom Viridiplantae; phylum Streptophyta; class Magnoliopsida; order Lamiales; family Oleaceae; genus Fraxinus; species Fraxinus excelsior. Next base: position 7,338,489 of record CM032633.1, on the reverse strand, counting down.
ACAAGATCACAGTCATAAAAATACAATTTGTAAATTATAATCACACATACTAATCACAAACCATACTTTTAATAGATCAAAAATTATTTATTAGTCACAAATTATCCTATTAACTTGTCACAATTCCAATTCATCTCATCTAATCTCACCCTAGGCAAACCCAAACTATGTCTTGTGGGGTCAAAAATAAGAATTCAAAAATATTTAGAACTACATATCATTGACGAAAATAAGTTACTATACTATTACAATTGTAGCCTACACGCTTTCATACTCTGAAAATGTCGTATAATTACATCATTATTAACCACATTCGAACATACGAATTTTCGTTTAAAATATTTCTCTATGCCTATTAAAAAACAAATTCAATACATAAATAAACAAATAAATACCATATTTCATTTTTTTTTTATCAAAAAATAACATTAAATTAATGATAAACAACAATTACTTTCACAAACAACTCTATTTTAAATCATCAAGTTAGACAAAGTGACAAAACCATTACTTATTGAGACTGAGTTACTTTATTACTTCACTACAATATTTTCAATTTCTCAAATCCAAACTAGTGAACTATCAACTACCAAATTCCAAATACATTTTAGAATTAGAAGAATTGGTAACTAATATGCTCAAATTAGCTTCAATTCAATTGAAAATCCAATACCTAAATTAATTGAAAAATAGATGGAAGACGAGAGACGAATTCGCCTTGCGTAGTCGCGTAGGTAACGTGCGTATGAGAAAATTAGGGATTTTAGATTTTTGAATGGGGGATATCAAAGCCACTGCCTTATGAGTCATAGTATATTAGTTGGGTTGGGTCAATCAATAAATTATGGATTAATGTGTTGGTGTAGAGTGTAATTGGACTTGAGCTTGTAAGTTGTGGATTAGGCTGCTTTTGAGTAAGTGGTAAGTGTAAGGGTTAAAAAAAACCTCAAAGAAAAAGAAAAAAAAAATTGTGGGGTCATTTGACCCCATGTGGGTCCACCCATGTCTCACCCCACTTCACTCCACCTCCTTAACACTAGTCAAATCGTTGTCGCCACTTCAAATTCATAACCTCCACCACCACAACCTACATCCACGACCACCACATTTACTTTCAACCCACCACCTTTACCTCGAAAAAATAAATCAAACCAAAGCAAAAACCACCAAAAAGAACAATAAGTTAAATTATCAAAAAATATGGCTAAATTTATTTGTATTATGAGCAAAGACGCAAAGACGTCAGATTTGTTGTTAATATGGCAATAATGTTAAAGCTCATTGAACTCCAACGAGTAATTCCATCTGATTAAAGACTCAAAGAAATTGAGCACACGAATTTCAAGATTGATATGCTCAAACGAGCCACCACTTTGAGGGAACGTATTAAGGGATAAAATCTCACATCGAATAAAAATGAAAGCATAGATCAATTTATAAAAGTTTGAGTTATTCCTCTTAATAAGGTTGATATTTTAAGATGGATCTCCAAATTTTAACGGTTAACATTGATAGGGCCGGCCCTGTGGCGAGGCAAATGAGGTCGCCACATCAAGCCCAAAATCGGAGAGGGCCTATTTTTTGCCCAATTTTTTTTTTTTTTTTTTAATTAGTAAAGGAGGAAAAAGGGAAATTTGTTTTCATCACCTCCTGCTCGACGTTGACTTCTCCAAGTCCACTGGCGACATCCTCCAACTCCAACTCCAATCGGTGGAAAGATTAAAAAGAAGGTGATATTTCTTGAGAATTTGTTTTTGTACCTTTAGGGCATGCCGGCCTACTTTGGAATTTTTTGAACTATCGTACTGGACTACTGGTTATGGTGTTTCTATATTACTGGTGTCTGGTTTTGGGAGTTCATGAAGGGTTCAGTTTTGAGTGCACATGTGTGATATGTTGGCATTTTTTTCCCCTACAATTAGATTTGCTCTCTGTCCTTTTCTTTTAAATTCACGAAATTGAGGTAGAATTATTATAATTTACAGGATAACGCTAAATTTATGATGGGTCATCTTTGGAAGGGTTTCTAAATATAGTTATAAACAAGAGAGATATTTTTACTATACTATGAAGATGTTGCAGAGTTTTTAGGTAAAAATAAATGTTTGATTTTCATATGATTTTCTTAATAGTTTGCTTGTGTAATTAGTATAGAATTTTATGAATAAAGTCTTTCCCATTGCAATTCAGGAGACGTGAAATTATACATATTTTATATTTAATGGGTTTGAAGCCTCTGAATTGAAAAGTGAGTTTGATGACAGAGGTTTAGTAGAAATTTGAGTTAAATGTTTGAATTGCTAATGAATTTTGTGCTTAGGCTTTCATGGTGAAAAGTGAAAATATTAGCAAAATTGAAGGGTTGTTGAAGGAATTTTGAGTACTTCCTAATCCTGTTTGAGATGGCTTGGGTGATTTTTGGATGCATATGTTGATGTTTGGATTGGAGAAGGCTTTGAATCAGGCAAATTATTGTAGGATTTATAAAGGGATAGAGCCTCACACAAAGCTTGTTTTGCCAAATGAATATCAGTTTGAAGCATCTTCTCCCACTGTCCTTTAGAGATTGATTTAGAAACTGATTGCCTTTCTTGAAAATTTTAAAATGGCGATTATTTGACTAATTTTGCCATATGAATATTAGTTTGAAGCTTGTTCTGATGTACTTTTACAGTGTTAGACGATTATTTGACTAAGGACAAAACGTTTTTAACCTTTTATTGATTAAAAGGGTAAATTCCATAGCTTAAGACTTTGTATTGATGTCGTGGTTAATGTGAAATTTTGATTTCAGACTTGTGATGTGACGGTGGAATTCTCAATGGTATAATTCCATAATTTTCAAGTAAACAATGACTTGCCCTAATTTGATATTGAATATATTGAAAATGTTTGAAATCTTGTCGACTTATATAATTGTAGCATTGTTAGCTTATATGAATGGTTATTGTAGCCTGCAAGGTGAATATTTTTTAATTGGTTGTTTGAACTCTTGTCGATTTTATTTCTTTATAATATAAATATTTTGTTTTTTATATTTGTTTCTTGTTCTGTTAAGTTTTAAGTTAGCAATACGTTGCATAGTAAACTGTTGGAGTTTACATTTACATTGATCTTGGGGGACCCAATTTATGTAGTTCACCTTGGGTTCTGAAAATGAATGTCAGACGGCGGCAGTGGGGGTACTGATTATGTCGTATATGGCCAACTTAAAGGTGAGCGGGTTCAGATTCATAAGCGGAGAAAGTTGCTGGCTAATCTCGCGGCGGCTCCAAGAATGACGACTTTCTGCTTCGGCGTAGACTCCGACGAAAAGCCACTAAGCAATACATGTGATGATGATGGAGCAATTGTAGAGCTCCTCCTAATGACGGAACTCAATATGGCTTCCTTCACTTTAAGAGAGAGAGAGAGAGAAAGAGAGAGAGTTCTGCTAATCAATAAAATATTTGCTTTGGTGTGGGTTAGGGGTTGGACCGGGGTACGAGAGATAACCACGTGCCATGGTGGGGTGGGTTATATAATTTTTTACATTAAAAAATAATTAAACTTGATTATTGTAAAAAAAAAAAAAAAAAAAAGGGGAATTTACAAAAATGACTAACTCCATGTTTGTCAATTGAAAAGTGTTTAATTTTAATAAATATTGCAAAAAAGGCCAAATTTGGTATCAAATTATCTATTATACCTTCTATGAAAAATGAAACAATTTATTTTTTTCAATTTGTCACGAATTTCAAGAAGAACAATTAACTTCCATAAGAAACTATATTAATGCTAACTAATACCTAATAGATTCATTTGCATTTATTATCTATTAGGTATTGACCAAGAATTTTGGGAAAAAAATGAAGAAGATGAAATAGAAAAGTCATTAACATTAAAAAATAATTATATGCTTCCAATTCATAAAAAAATCATATAATTTCATTTCGAAAAAATTAATTTCATCCAAATTTGCAGTTGATTAGACTTTCCACAATTTTCGATAGAAGATAATTTTTCTTTGAAATCTTGTTTTTGTTGATAAGTTGTATTTAATAATTGTTATTCTTAATATTTCATGTTGTTTTCGGCATTTTAAAATCTGTTATGGACATTTGGATAATGTTTATCTTGACACCGACACTTCATTTGCTAGAACGAAATTTCGTTCTAACATGAGAATTTTCTACATTTCATAATGACTTTGATATTTTAAGTGTTCTTCCTGACATTTCATAAATGTTTCATTTACCCACTTATAAGAAGAAGTGAGTATTTAATGCATGATTGACATAAATTTTTTTAAAATAAATAGTATAGATTATGTGTAAATTATTATTGGTCAATACAATTTTTTATTATATAAATAATTGACTTCATTGCGAAATTTAAAATTGTTGGTCTATATTATAGTAAAATGGATATTGAAGAAATTTTGGACATTTTTGCAAATGATCATGTAAAAGTAGACATTTTTTGCAATTTCCTCAAAAAATTATTAAAATTTAATATTTGAAATTGAAATAGTGTTTAAATTAATTTTTCATCTAACAATTTTCGATCGGTTCAATTTGGGTATGTTGGACTTTTAAATTTTAATTGTTTGGTCAAATTTTGGAGGCTAATATTTTGAAGTCTCACAAAAATAATAATATACATACAGAGACGAGTGTGTAAGTAGGGGGCAAGTAGCGGACGATATGAAGGAAATAGAGACCAAATATTTGTTCTTTAAAACTATGATTTTAGTCTTTTATTAGTTTTCAAGACTATTTAATTACCATTTTTCTTAAAAAAATTGATTTTTTTATATTATAGATAAGGATAAATCAAATTCGGTACATCAGTGTGTACATCGGGGTGTACACCCCCCTCATATGGGGGCGGGACCCACTTGAATAAAAAAATATTATATCCATGTGGGTCACACCCCATGTAAGGGAGGTGTACACCCTTATATACAAATCTTGATGTACAAATAGAATTTTTCAAATTATAGAAACCTCCATGATCTTCATAACAATTTCATAGACATGTTTCACTTTTCAAAAATTATGTAAACATTCATTATTTCAAATTTTGAATAACGCGTACTCTTCGAGGTTCATGACAAATTTAGAGGCACGTCATCCATTTTCAAAAATTACACAAACCTTCATTATTTCAAGTTTTGAATAATATATACGAGGCCATGAGGTTTGTAATAATTTTAAAGAAACTCCCTCTATTTTCAAAAATTACATTTTCCATTATTTCAAGTTTTGAATAATGTATATCTCCATCGACCACTTTTTCTCTCGCACGTTAGCGTAGATAATAATAGTGAAATACTCTTTGAAATCTCATTTATTTTGTGAATCTTTAATGTATTACATAAAATACATTTATCGACATGATATTATAAAGACTATCATTCTTCTAAAATACTTCAATGTTTAATTGATTTAAATAATTACATTGAGACCACACAAGACAGGGATTCTAATGACATTTTCTTCTTAAACCAATATTCAGGAATTCGATATATTTTGATTTTGATTTTTGAATTATTTTGATTTTTATTAGGATAATATTCTGAATGTGCTTATTACTTTGTCACATAACATAAGATAGATTTTAGTGTTGATGTCGTTTCAGTACTTGGAAATTTGATAATTTTGATAGATATTTATTGTTCTTTAAATGTAATAACTAACATGATTACATTTTTTAATCAATAAAGCTAAATGTACATACTTGGTTCACGTTAAGTTTCACATCCCCATCACATGGAGGTGAGGCCCACAATCGCATGTCTCACTCCCATGTGAGGGGGGTGTGAAACTTAATATGAACCAAGAGTGTACATCTAGCATGATTTTTTTTTTAATTCCAGTAGTAAGCACTATTTCATTTACACAATGTACATGTTATATTTACCGTTCAGATACACACAAAATGTGTAATTAGGCAATATAGGCACCTTTCTAAGTAATACTAATGAGAGTTGGATGTGTATTATACATTATTCTGAAATGTTTTATAAGTAGTGTGAAAGTAATATTCCCTCCATTTACCCTTTCTATCTAAATATAAGAGAAAAATAAGTCACTGAAGATAAATGTTAATTATTATACATGTACATATATAGTGAAATGCATATTTGAATGCGAGTATTAGAATTACAACGAAATGTATAAATGAAAATGAATAACAAATACGATATGTGATTGCTAATTAATTTAGAACTAATACCAATAGATATATGCGTGACAATGAATATTAAATGAATATAATTTAATATTCAATTAAGTGAAATTGGATGCTAATTAACATATATGAACATGAATAATAAACTGCATTCTTAAATATGAAATTCCAATTAATATTAATAAAATAAATGTTAATGTTAATTAATTAAAAATTAATAATATGGAATACATGCACGAACAATGATTTTGTAGTATTTATTATAGTTTGTAAATTAGATACATATTGAAAAACGAAAAGTAATGTATTATTGAAAGAATTGAATTGTAGTAGGTTTATAATCGTTCAAAAAGTTATTCTCATTTGATGTGATATTTAATATATTATAGAACTCAATCTTACAGCATGAGCATCTATAGTCCAAATGTTAAGATAATTGCCATCCAAACAATATATTTGGTTTTGACTCCCAACAATCGCAAATTAGTCCGTGTTTGGGCTCCATTAAAAATGTTTTTTTGAGGAAAAATATATTTTAGAATGGTAATTTTTTGAAAAAAGTGTGGTTAAAAAATAAGGAAATTTTTTTATGATTATGAGTAATATTATTTTATTGGAGAATGTGTGATTGAAAATAAGATAAAGAAAAATGCATTTTTCGGATAATGAAGCCCGGATAAGGGTTAAACTATTCCATGACTGTTGTTCATTTCCTTTTGTGTGATGAAGTCACATCATCTTTTGAGTCAATAAAAGAGGTGTTTGTAGTCGAACGGTTAGGATAATTGCCTTCCAAAAAATAGACTCGAATTCAACTCCCATCAACAAATTATAAGAATGTGCTTGATTGACGTTATTTTCATGAAAAATGTTATTTTTCTATCCAAGTTCTTACTTTCGGGTGTAATTTAATTGATAGTTTTTCCATGAAAAATGTTTTCCAAAAGTTAGTCACTTGATCTTGTTTTTCTCAAAAAACAAATAAAATATTTTCATTATGAGCGGGTAGTTTTTTTTTTTTTTTTTTTTTCTAGGCAATTCACACTTCTCAAAAACTCAATTTAACGAAAAAAAAAATACAATATTTTCTATGTTGAAAATTAAATCAATCAAAAATATTTAATTAACAATTTCTATGCAAATAAGTTCTTGGCAATTCATCTTTCCATGCAAGTTTCATACTTGCAATCAAACACATCCTAACGTTTTCTTGTCAGTTATCAGTTGTGATGCACCACAAGTAAGAAGCTTTTTCTAGTCACTAATGTTGATACGAATTTTGGAGTTCGGAACGTTAGAGCCTACAAATGTGTGGCTTAATCACTAATTTAGATTCAACATAATATTGTAAAACAACAAGTACAATATATATGCTCAACAAAAGGTCCATTTTTTTTTATTATTATTTTTTTTTTTGGCCCTTTTGGGAGTTTAATTTTGACAGATTAGTCATGTCTATGTGAATTCATTACCATAAATTAAATATGATAATACGTATTTTATAATTACGAATTAGATTAAAAATATAATATAATAAAGACGGTTGAGAAATTCAGGAAGCTTGCGCAAACCTCCTACCATTTGGGGCGGTGAATGTTATCATCCCTAAATCAAGGGGCGTTAAGGTGACAATAAATCCCTTAATTTATTATCTAGAGTCTGTTTGAACTTCATTTTTTTATGGAAATGCATTTTGGAATAATATTTCGATGGAGCATGTATAATTAAAAAATAAGATTTTTTTTTTAATTTACATGTAATATTATTTTATTGAAAAATGCATTGTTAAAAATTAGAGCGAAAGAAAAATGTATTTTGAAAATAATGGAGATCAAACAATAAATCAGAGTGCCAACTGGAATAATCTCTACTATTGATGACTAATACAAAAATGTTGAATGTGCAGTATTTTTGTACATTCACTTTGACAGCCCCTCACATGGGGATGGGCCCATGATTTTTAAAGTTGTGGGCCCATCCCTATGTGAGGGAGCTATCAAAGTGAATGTACAAAAATGCTTTACATAGAGCATAGTTCTGAATAATAATTTATGAAAGATTAGTGTTATTTAACCCCACGAGTGACAATTATTATGTTATTTGGCAATCAATGATAAGTCAATAAAATGTGTATTTCTTCTTGAACTTATCATTTCAAGTGGATCCCTTAATTTATTATCCAATGTATTGAAATATAATACAATTTTATTGGTTAAATAATCAAGGGACCCAATTTTTACTAATGAGAAAGTATTACTCGAATTTGAATTTGTGAAACAATAATGTTATTTAACCTCACGAGTGATGATGATTATGTGGAATTCAATGAAAAGTCAATAAAATGGGTATCATATCTTGAACTGTTTAGGTGGTTGTGGACCTCTTAATTGATTGTCCAGTCTATTGAAATACATCACAATTCTATTGGTCAATGAATAAAATGATCCACTTGCACCAATAATAATCTTTACTAATGAATCATTACTCGAATACGAATTTGTGAAAGAATAATATTACTTACCATCACAGTTGATGACCAGTATATTATGTGACAATAATTGATAAGACTAATAAAATAAGTAGCATACCTCGAACTTTCTTTGACATAGCATGTAATTACATAGAGGCGTGGTGATCCATCATATGATAAATAGCATTATTCCGGGTGGAATGAGAGTTTGCTTAATTTCAAAATTAATGCCCTTTGACTGAAATAATTAACAAAATAAATATTTTTGGCCCCATTTTCACCAAAATAATTAATTTTCTTCCCTCTCTTTCATTTCCAGATTTTCCTCTTGATACATATCCCTTAGTTATCAATTTTTAATATGGCATGATATCAAGTATATGATTTTAACAATCTTTTGAACTAAAGAAAATCTACTATTCGAGATTTACACACCTTATTTAAATTCCTTCTAGTATAAAAAGGTCACTATACTGTCAAGAGAAACAAATTATCACCATTAATGGCCAAAGTATTGACCTCTTGTTTGTTCGTAATTGTCTTTCTTACTCTCCTTTACGGTATTACATTCATTCTACTCATTTTTTTATTTCTCCTTTACACAATGTGACGTACTCTTAGGAAAAAAAGAATTGATTTTTACCGTTAGCTGTGTTTTTATCAATGAATATAACTGTCAGTCAAGACAGAATTTAATTTATTGTTGTTTATATTCTACAGATTACAGAGTTTATGCTGTCACTTATGATCACAGATTCAATAGCAAGGCAGGCTACCCTTTCTTTCAAAAAAAAAATTCTCAAGAAAACACACACAGGAAATGATTGTTTAATTTAATTTTAGATTTTTTTGCTTAACTTTGATAATTGAAAAATTAAAATATTTTTTGTTCGACAGTGTTTGGCGAAGCCAGAAGAAGCACATTATGGTGGAGGGATAGTTGTAAATCCGGAACTGAATCACGGATTAAAAGGTTGGACAGTATTCGGCGATGGGAAAGTCGAACATCAAGAATCCAAGGATGGTAACAAATACGTAGTTGTCTCCAACAGAAATGGAACGTTCAATTGTTTTACTCAGAAATTTGATCTGGAGAAGGATAAACTTTACATGTTCTCCGGTACGTATCTATTGAAGCTATAATTTTATTTTTCAAGGTCGAAAAATAATTTTACCTATAAATTTCGTAGGACCCGCAAATATTATACATATTTATGTAAACCTGTATTAATGTTTTGTAGCTTGGTTACGGGTAAGCCAAGGGAAAGCTCACGTAGCTGCTATGTTCAAAACACAAACTGGCTATGAAATTGCTGGATGGACCATGGCTCAAAAGGGTTGTTGGTCCATGCTTAAGGGTGGCATTGTTGTGAATTCTTCTAGCCCTGCCTACCTCTACTTTGAGGTAACAAGTTACAATACTTCCACCCCTGCCTGCATATTTTTTTTTTTTTTTTCGTAATAATAGAAGTCGCACTTTCATTGTCGTTCGTATATTTTTTTTTACTTTTCTACTCTTTCAGACCGAAGATACATCAATTGATATTATGGTAGATAGTATTTCATTACAACCATTTACACACGAAGAGTGGAAGTCTCACCGAGATCAAAACATGGAGAAGGTAAATGTGTATATATAATGTGTGTGTGTGTCTGTTTGTGTTCGTTTGATTTAAATTCTCTTCCACAAAAAATTTCAGATTCGCAAGAGCAAGGTGAAATTTCAAGCTGTTGATAAACACGGCCAACCATTAGCCAATGCAACCATCTCCATCAAACAAAACCAACGGCGTTTCCCCTTTGGTTGCGCGATAAACCAGAATATCCTGTCAAATACTGATTACAAGAATTGGTTCTTGCGCAAGTTTAAATACACAGTATTCGAGAACGAATTGAAGTGGTATGTCACTGAAAGTTCCCGTGGCCAGGTAAACTACAATTCTGCTGATGCCATGCTCAAGTTTGCCAAAACACACAATATTCAAGTTCGAGGTCATAATGTTTTCTGGGAAGATCCGCGATACCAACCTAATTGGGTAGGAGGAATTTCAAAAAATGACCTATTGAATGCTACGGAGCAAAGGATAATTTCTATAATAAAACGATATATAGGACAGTTGATCCATTGGGATGTTGTGAATGAAAATCTGCATTTTTCGTTCTATGAGTTGAAGCTCGGGGGGACAGCATCGACTTCTTTTTATAAGAAGGCGAACATGATTGATCCGGGAACAACTCCATTTTTGAATGACTATAACACAATCGAGGATAGCAGAGATGGTGCAGCCTCACCGGCTAAGTATTTGCAGAAAATTAATCAACTTAGACAAGAAGGTTACATGGGTCATTTGGGAATTGGATTGGAAGGTCATTTTCAAACTGCAAATCTTCCTTACATACGAGCTTCACTAGATCAACTTACTTCAGCAAAACTGCCCATTTGGATTACTGAATTGGATGTTCAATCCGGACCTAACCAGGTAACTTTTTACTACAAATCCTTATGTTGAGACAGAAAATATAGATATTTACAATTGATATTGTGTGTATTTTTTGGGCAGGCCAAAGACTTGGAGCAGATTATAAGGGAGGTTCATGCACACAGTGGTGTAGAAGGAATAATAATATGGGCTGCATGGAGTCCACAAGGATGCTATAGAATGTGTTTAACAGACAACAATTTCAAAAACTTAGAAACTGGAAACGTTGTCGACAAAATCTTGTCTGAAATTGGACTTGTTGCAGGTCTAAATGGAACCACAGACTCTAATGGTTACTTTGAAACTTCACTATTTCATGGAGTGTACGAAGTTCAGATCAATCATCCAACATCACTGTCAGAATCTTACAATGTAAAGAGGTTTAATGTGGCGTCGATGGACAGAAATCTGAAGAGAACAACGCTAGTCAAAATCCGTGCATGAAGAGTCGATGACAGATTTAGTAGCTAGAACAAAGACACCTTAGTTCATGCCTTTTTATCTCGGATCAATTATACGTCAATATTATTATTTTAATGGTTAGATCGACGAAATTGTTTATATAGGCATGATTCAATTATTCTAAGATCGAAACGCTGGGAATTTTTGGGCATTAAGGACAAATTGCTACAATTGCTTATAATTTACAAAGTTATGCTGCATATGTTACCGATGTTAATCGTTTCTTTTGAATGACCAAAAAATGACACGATACATATAACTTAAAACAGAGAGCAAAAATAAAAAAACAAAATATCATTGTATAAGTACTGAATATGGCACATATTTCTTAACATAGGATCAAGAGAATTCAACCATTTATACTAGAGGTGGGCATCAATTTGTTCGATCTCATTGGAAATTATGAAAATGGAACCATTGATTCCATACTAACAAAAGAAATTGTACCGAATTTTGGTCTGATTTTTATGATTCAACTGAGATTTTATAAAAAATATTTTTGGAACCGAATCAAAATTTGGTTCCGTAACTTGATGTCTAGAACCAAGAACCAGACTAGACGTACGGTTCTCAATCCTAAGAACTAAAACTAAACTGAATTAAACTGCAATTTGACCGAAATGTAGGTTCTGATTCAGGCGATTTCGGAAAAAAGTGTCCACCCTAATTTCACGAGGCAAAAAAAAAAATGCGCACAAACATATATATAGAGAGGAATTATTTATGAACTCTTAACATTCTAAGAAGGAAAAATTGAATAATTTGTTTTAACTAATAACCGTTGAAGTAACTTGGTCCCTAACACATTTTATTTTTAGAGCGTTCTCCACATTATAACACTGTATCATCGTTAGCCACTGTTGAACAGAAACCGTCAACATTAACTAGTTTTGTAATATTTTTTCATCGATAATCACAATTGAACAGCAGCCGTCCACTTTGCCTTAAACAAAACACATTAAACGCTCTTTCTAGAAGTAATACTATTAGGTTTTTCTACTATCAATATGCATGTGTTTGGAATAAGAATTGAGTAGTTCAAAACTTCAAATAGGCACTAAAAGGCAATGAAAAGAGTGCTTTGGAATCAAATGATAGACAAAACATAATTCGAAGTACAATCCCAGTGGCAACTATGGGCGAAAAATGAACGGAAAATGGCTGGATGAGCTCGCTCAGACGATCACATAAGAGAGGTTTTCAACTCCAAATAGCTCACTTGATTGTTCAAGCGATTTGCTCGCAGAAAATTCACTCCCGCGTAGCTCGTGTTGAGCAGATAATTAAAAACAGAAATTTGATTGTTAGTGGCAATACAAAATTTTGGGGATAAAATTGGTAGATCTAGGACTTTTTAGGGCTTGCTAACGAGATCCTATGTAAACCTAGTCTTGGAAGACTTCCAAGGAGTTTGACAATTGGAAAAAGGAGGAGACAAACACAAATTCCTTACCAATTTTATCCCCAAGATTTTGGTACTTAGTTTAGACAGGTTTCAAGGGAACGGTACTTGACTTGTCATTATATTACATGTCGCTATGTGGCTCACTTGTGATTTTGCCAATCATGCAGTTTATAGTTTCCAAATCAAGACTTCTTATTTTCAATGTTAAGTTCATCGTTCCATAGTCGAGACTTCAAATTAGCAAGCCATTCTTTAAAGGTAGGTCGTTCATACATTGAAGTCTAATGGACTTTGAATATGTTTTTCTACAACCATTTAGCCATCAAGAATAGAAGTTTCATCAATATTTGAACATCGAGAACGTACGTCTCTCTCGACCTGTCCTCGGGCGTGAAAGTATAAATCCCAGAAAATGTATCTTAGGGGTTATCAACTGTCCTAAATGTATGATTTTCAAATTATTTGACAATACCTAAGTTCTACAAATTAAGTCATAATTTCCAGAAATGCAATGGCCAAGTGACATTTCAAGTTACTTTGACAAAATCTTCCTAAAACGCATGAAATAGGCATTTAATGGGAAAGTTCATTCATGAAATATAATTACACAATTTCATTTATGAAATATATAATACAACATTAATTTGAGTAAAATAAGGATGTCATCAACTTAAAGTATGTCATGTGAAAGGAGTTTATGTTGATGGAAAAACCAAAAATAAGTTTGTCCCACATAGGAAGTGGATGAAAACTAAAACCACTTTATAAAGGATTACACTTTAAAATGGTGTAATCATATATAGCATAGAGGCTCTCTCCACTGAGTGCAGAGGGGGTGCAAATCACGGATCGAAAGAGGCTTTGGACCTTGAACTTGTGTACGGGCGCGACCTGCGTACACGAATGTCGGATCGGATTGACCAAAAATTGGTCATTAGTTAATGGGCAAGTTACCAATTCTATGAGCCTATAAGTGACTCGTTTTCCACTTTTCTCAACACATCGAAAATCATTTGCATACAAAATTTATGTCTGCATAAATTCCTCATTCAGTTCATCTGCGTACAATTTCAGTTTTGGAAAATTACAAAAAATCAGGTGTATAATTTACACCAATTCAAAAATCAGGGTGAAAATTTAATTGTTCAAAAATCAAGTATTTTATTTTACATATCAAACCCTAAATCTATTCAAACCCTAAAATTATTCATTTCTCTCATCATCATCATCATCATCATCATCATCATCATCATCATCTCTCTCTCTCTCCACCGCCCCGCCACCTCCTTCCCCTCCCCATCCCCCTCCCTAGGCACTGCTGTGAGACAACGACGACGGTGCTCCAATAGTTCTATACACGATGAACTAGCGGTGGTACTGCTGCTACAAGGTGTCGTTGCACCAGGTCATGTGTACTAGTGCGTCGATGGAGTCGCTAGAGCCGTCAGAGAGCTAGAGAAGGACAAGGTAGGTTGTGATTTGTCAATTTGGGATTTTTAGGGTTTGTATGGTTATGATTTAGAGAGACGGATCTGATGGTGTGTGGGTCACGACGCTGATGGTGTGTGGGTTAGCTGTGGTGGGTCGACTGTGTTGGTGGATGGTCTGTGGGTGTATAGGTCAGTCATGTTAGTGGATGGTCCGTGGGTGTTGGGTGGATCTGTTGTTGTGTGTTCGTATTGGCGGATCTGTTTGTTGGTGGTTTGGACTGATCTGTGGAGGTTTAGGTGGTGTTATAGTGTGTGTGGTGGTGTTGCGGTGTGATGATGTTGGTGTTGCAAAAATGGCGGTGGCTTTGTTGTTGGTAGTGTTGTAGTGCTTAGGGGAGAACAAAAAAACTGCGAAACTACAAACCGAATCGAAGTCGTTGGGTTGGGTCCACGTGGACCCGTAGTTTTTTTCAATCAAACCGAACCAAACCGTTTCAAAATGGTTTGGTTTAGGTTTCAAATTTTAAAAACCGCAAAAAACCAAACCAAACCCTACTTTTTTTAATTAAAAAAAATATATTTTTATTAAATTATAAATTCTCAAACTAGAATTTTTTTTTTTTTAAGTAATATGAAACTTCCAGGCTTCTAGCAATGACTGAACTTGGGCCAGCCCATATCATTTTATTTTTTGTCTTTTTGCATTATTGGGCTTTTGAATTCTAAAAAAACCTAGGAAAAAATTCATTTATCCTTCCTTTACTTTACCCTATTTCAAAAATGACAAAACAACTTTCACATTTCAAAAATCAGATATTTAACCTATACATACACTATTTTGTTTATTTAAATATAGATATTTATTTATATATATAAATATATAAAAAGATAATTATATATAATATAATTAATTAACCCACCCCTACCTCCACCACCCCTACAGCTCCGGCGATCGTTCCGACTATTGCTCCGATTCCGACGACCGTTCCGGTGACTTTTCCGGCGACGTTGACCGTTCCGGCGACTTTTCCGACGACATCGACTATTCCGGCGACTATTCCGATTACCATTGATTGTCACAGTCAAGGTCACAGGTCATTAGTCACAAGTCACAACTCAGGTCACAAATCACAACGCATTGTTATTTTTTTTTATAATGATTGATAACATGATAAGGCTAATGTTTCAAATTTTTGTTAATAGTCACGAGTTATTTTCAAATGGTCACGACACATGTCACAAAATATATTCACACTTTTGTTCATAATCTCATGTTATTTTCAAATGGTCACAGTACATGTCACAGAATATTTTTGCACATGACTCCGATTCTTGTTGATAGTCACAGGTTTATTTTAAATGGTCACAGAACGAGTCACGCAATATTTTTTCACATGGCACAGGTCATGAAACATGGCCCAGGTCACGACATTGGTCACAGCACAAAACTCAAGGCACGTGGCTCAGGTCACACATAGGTCACAGCATTGGTCACAGAGACCAAGCCCCATCTCATCAAACCACCACGACCACGACACCATCGCACCACACACATCCGCTACTTCAGAGACCAACCACATTGCACCACCGCACCTCCACCATCTCACTATCACTCACCACCATGACCACCACCATCGACGATCATAGCACATGGCTCAGGTCACGGCATTGGTCACGGCACATGACTCAGGTCACGGCATTGGTCACAGCACATGGCTCAGGTCACGACATTGGTCACGGACACCGATCCCATCCCATCTCATCCACAATCATCGCTACGACCGCCATCAAGCACACACTGCCAACGCCACCATCACATCGCCACCGTCGACAAGATCTGAACCCACACCAACGCCAGTGCCACAATCGCCACCACATATCCACCATAACGCTGTGTGTATCCCATTCCCAGCACAGGGCCATATAAACCCTGATGGCCTTCCTCCTGTTTCTCAATAGTCCACTTCCAGATTTCGATTTTAAGACAATCCCAGATGGCCTTCCTCCTGTTGATGATAATGAAATGCATCAAATTTCGTCTCTCGGTGATTCTACTCAGAAAAATTGCTTAGCCCCTTTTCGCCGCCACAGTCAGCACCCCAAGACTGCCACAAAAAAAGGACAAAAACCCCGCGACACCACCACCGCCAGAGATAAGCCCAAGCGGCTGACGGACTGGAAAAACTCACCGGCAGATGACGCAACATCTGGTCGAGACGAGATGACAGTGGCGATAGGTCCCTGTTGTAGCACAGTAGTGCGAATCTGCGAACTCTGGAACCTGGGTGAGGAATGGATGCAGCGGATCTGAAAACTGACGGTGGCTGATGTAGCACGGCGGTGAGGGTGGGTAGAGAGGGCGAGCATTCTCAACTCCTAAATCGAGGCTTAGATCTGTGAAAAATAAACAGGCAAAGAGAAATTGATAAGCCGTGGCTGCAAAATGGAGCCAACGGACCTCCTCCACGGCTCCACCGGCGGTGGTCACTACTAGGTTCTGGCCAGCCTCCATGGTCGGTAGAACTGTAGCGACGTCGGGGGTGGGTGCGGCGCCGGTGAGATCAAGGAGAGAGAGGGAGATGGAGAGAAGAGACGGTAGTGAGAGGAAATGAGGATTGAAAATGAATTAGGGTTGGGTATGTAAATTAAATTTATTTTATTATTTTATTATTAATATTAAATTAAATATAAAAAATCTGTATCTATATTTAAAAAAATCTGATTTTTGAAAAATGAAACATAAATTCTGATTTTAGAATTAGGATCTCCAAATGTAGGGAAATGAGTAATTTCCACAAAAACCTATCACCAATCCAAATCAATAATTTCTCTCATCTCTCAGCGGCTCAACCTCTCTGCGACATGCGACATTCTGGTGAGCATGGGCGGAGATAGGGGTGGGCTGTAGCCCACCCTTGTCCAAGCCCAGTACCTATAAAAAAAAAAAAAAAAAAATTAGTTATAGCTCAATTTTTCCAAAGTCCAACATAGCAGCCCACCGTCCAACCTTCCAGTAGCCCATTTGAAAATTGCAAACCCAATTTGCGATATATATAAAATTAAACCTAAATTGGCGAAACCTTTTACTTGTGCACCGTGCAATGTTTCTACTTCTTGATATCTTCCAATTCTCGCGGCGAGAATCTCGCCCATTACCGAAAGTCCGAAACCCTTTACCGCCGAAGTCCGCCCTCTATCAACCGATTTTGAACCTACAGTTACCATTGTTGAGGTCAATAATTAATTATTTTCTTTGTTTTTCTTTTAATCACTACCTGTTCGAGCGTCCTAGACATTAATAAAACATTAAAGTTCCCATCTTATTGTTGGGGCTGTAGAGGATGCACCTATTCGATTACTATTGTTGGTTTTGAAGAAAATTTATTGTTTTGGAATACACATTTAGGATGCTGAATGCACCTGTAAATGAGATTTTGGTGGGGGCTGTTAGAACTTAGAATACACATTTAGAATGGGGCAGTATATATATTCAATATAGTTAGAATAGGGCTGTTAGAATACACATTTTGAATGGGGCTGTTAATTGTGTTCATTAACAGGTGCACGGTACATATACAGCCCCACATTTCAAACACAACAGGTGCATCCAAAAGTCCTGTTCGATTACTATTGTCGATTTTGAAGAAAATTTATCTTTTTCCAATTCTTTAAAAGTTTTTATTATGAGGTAATGAAATTGATGAGATGGGGAAAATGGGCTTACAGTGAGTTTTAATTCTCCCTTTTATGTGCTTAACTTTATACATTGTTAATGAGCTTTCATGCTTATCATAAACCCATCATGTCAATGTTTTCTTGGCCTTCGAGTTGTTGAATAAAATATCAACTTTAATGTTATTATTTTTGTCCGTTAAATTTAATTTCTTTGTTACTCAATTTGCTGTTATTGAAACTGATGTGTTGGCATTATTCAACAATTAAGAGTTAGCTACAAATTTCTAAGTATGAAGAAAGCAATGAAATTGACATAGTTTTAGGAAACTAGAGTATTATCTTCAATTATCTTCCCGTTATGCATGGACCACTGATTTATTGACATCCTAATTATAAACCTTGTATTTCTTAGCTTCTGTGGTTTCATATGACCCCTTTAATTTGTCTCTTTCCTGATCCCAAGTTGTTTGCATTTGACAATGTTATCAGAGATCCTCTTGAGAAATTATCTTGTATTTATTGGCGGATACTCGGAACTGGGTTTACTTGTTACTGGATTGTAGTTCTTACACAAGTTCCTTATGGTTTCCGCATTACAGTACATTTAATTTAAGTCATAAAAAAGTGTTGTAAATGCATGTTAGATGCATCAGCTCTTTTATTAAATGCTACAGTTTATATGATTCTAAATTACTTTGATTCATTAAAGTTTGGTTTTTCATTCAAAGGACTCAGCATCTTCAGCAACACTATTAAAAAGTATATTTTCCAATACAAAGAGCATGTTTAAATATATCTTCATTTCATTCTATAATAATGAATGAAATCAACAAAAGATTTATAATGTGTTTTTAATGAGCTTAAGAGAAAGGGGTTTCTTTTTTTAGAGATGAGGTAGAAGCATTAGATGACTCTGAGAAAGCTGTGGAAGGTGATATTTATTTTCCATTATTAATTTTGATATTTTATGCATATTGTTTTTCAGTTGTTTGTTAATATCATTAATAACGACTAATAAATATTTTGATGTTTGCATATCATACGGAGATCGAATCATGTGTTACAACAGAGAATATTGATCCAATTTTTATCAAATGAGCGGTAGTATTCTAGTACTTATTTTGATATTATTGCTTGTAAAATTTGGAATATTTGTTGCTAGATGCTAACTTGATACTATTTTTTTGTCTTTTTGTTTATATATCGAATTTTTTTAAAAAAAATTATGAATGTAATTTAACACTCACATTATTAGTTTTTGTTTAAATGTATATGATAACTTGTTTTAAACATATAACTATAAATCGATGGGTAAACCGCGGATTAAAACCGAACCAAACCGCAAATAATGGTTTGGTTTGGTTTGAAATTTTTCCAAACAGTATGAAATGATTTGGGTTGAAAATATAACACAAAACGTCCAAACCGAACAGCGTTCACCCATAGTACTAGTGTTGTGGCGGTGGTGGAGGGCGAGGGTACTTGCAAGTGGCTGTGGTGGTAGTGTTGGTGACGGTGGTATGTGACCTATTATTTGATGGTATGACCACCAAATATTTGGTAATCTGTGACCAATTACTCAATTGTGACCTACAAAATTTAATAATATGTGACTCAAAAATAATATGTGACCAATCAATTTAAAGATCTGTGACCGACAAATAAATTGTGACTAATTATTTAATAATATGTGACCAATAAATAAATTTTGACTTATAAATTTTGACTATGACCAACTAATTTTAAAATCTGTGATCAACGAATTAATTGTGACCTATAAAATTTTGGAACTGTGACCGTTGGAATAATTGTCGGAATCGGAGCGATCGTCAGAATGGTCATCGGAACGATCATCGGAGAAGAGTGGTGGTCTTTCCGATCGTCGGAATAGTCCCCGAAATGGTAGGGGTGGTGGAGGGGGGTAAGTTAATTATATTATTTAATAATTAATTAATAAAAATATTTTTAATTAATAAATAAATACCTTAATTTTGAAACTTGATACCTGAAAATTGAATTGTGTCAAAATTAACACCTGAATTTTGAATTTTTCCCTTCAGTTTTTGTCCAGCTAGTGATATAGTTCAAGTACAAAGTTGGTTCGCTAGAGTAGTATCTGCGGTGTTCGGAAATTACTGGTTCTATCGTTATATCTTGGGAAACGAACGCTCATTTTAAACCTCAAGCACAGACGGTGAGGGAGCGAATCTGTTTTAAAGAACTCGTTTATGTAAATTTATATTTTGCATCTCTACTTACAATTTTATTACTTGTTATACTTTACTACAATTTGACACAATATTGAATCTGCTAGAGTATTAAATTTGGTATGTATAATTGAATATGTTGTATTCATAGTTGTTGAATCTGCTAGTGCATATCCGGTACTCAATTAGTAAATTCGATATTCCGTTTCGTGAAGTTTTCCTAACAAACTTAAAACAAATTCTTACTTTAAAAATAAGTTTTCATTTAGTTTATTGGAAACTAATATATTTGCTTCATTTTCAGAAATGGCAACCGAACAAACCAACATGGATGTAACCCAAGTTGTGGTTACTGGAAATCAGGCTCAAGAGCTAAGTTCTATTGTGGCTCAGACTGTGGCTAGATTGTCAAGTCATGTTGTGAGTCAAACAACAGACCATATCATTACTGTTCCGGTTAATCATGGTGAAAAATCGGAGAAATTCAACGGCTTGAATTCCAAGAGATGGTAGCAGAAAATGCTATTTTATCTGACCTCCTTGAATCTTGCGAGATTCTTGACTGAAACTGCTCCAAAACTCAATGAGGATGAGGGAGACGTTCAAGCGATCAGTGTACTTGATGCTTGGAACCATTCGGATTTTCTATGTCAAAACTACATTATGAATATCTTAGCAGACATGCTATACAATGTGTATAGTACTATGAGAACTGCTCAGGAGTTGTGGGAGTCTTTGGACCGAAAATATAAAACTGAGGATGCCGGGGTTAAAAAGTCCATTCTCGGCAGATTCTTAGATTATAAGATGGTGGACTCCAAAATTATAATCAATCAAGTACAAGAATTTCATGTAATTCTTCACGAAATTCATGACAATGGATGATGTTGAGTGAAACTTTCCAAGTGACTGCAATTATTGAAAAATTACCCTCCCTCCCCCCGCATGGAAAGATTTCAAGAATTATCTGAAACATAAACGAAAGGAAATGAACGTCGATGAACTAATTGTTAGACTTCGAATTGAAGAAGACAACAAGAGTTTCGAGAAGAAGTGGTTCAATCCTAGTGTTGCTAAAACCAACGTTGTGGAGCATGGTCAAAGCAGTAAGGGCTACAAAAATAAGGCTATGTCATCCAGTGGTAAAGGGACCAAGCTAGGATCTAAAGGTGGATTTCTAAAAGGAAGTTTCAAGGGAAGTGTTTCAATTGTGACAAAGTGGATCACAAGTCTTCGGAGTGCAGATTGAAAGAAGCAAATATGGTTGATTACATAGCACATGATGTGGCAGAGATGAATCTCGCAGCCGTCATTTCTGAAGTGAATATAGTGGGTTCAACCCCAAAATGGAGGTGGATTGACACTGGAGCTACGAGGATGTGTGCTCTGATAAAGAGTCATTTGTTTCCTTTGAAGCAATTAAGAATGGAGAGAAGTTGTTCATGGGAAATTCAACAACTTTTGAAATCAAGAGACAAGGGAAGGTGGTTCTGAAGATGACTTTGGGAAAAGAGCTGACTCTTAACAATGTGCCGTATATGTCGGAAATCCGTAAGAACCTAGTGTACGGGTCGCTTTTGAATAAGCATGGTTTCCGTATTGTATTTGAGTGTGACAAAATTATTTTGTCAAAAGTGGAATATTTGTCAGAAAATGTTATGTTTCCGATGGTATGTTTAAACTCAATGTAATGGTTGTTAAGCCAAAAATGAATAAAGTAAACTCTTCTGCTTACTTGCTTGAGTCTTCCAACTTGTGGCATGGTAGATTAGGACATGTTAACTATGATACTATACGTAGACTAGTTAACTTGAATTGCATACCAGCGTTTCATATTGATTCCAAACATAAATGTGAAACTTGTATTGAGGCAAAAAAAAAAAAAAAAAATTCTGGTACGCAAGAGCACGGTGAAATTCCAAGTTGTCAATCAACGCGGCCAACCTTTACCCAATGCGACAATCATAATCAAACAGAACCAACCTAGTTTCCCCTTGGGTTGCACCATTAACACCGTTCATCTTGTCTAATACTCGGTTCCACTAGTTTGCTTCCAGGTTTTTAAATACACAGTATTCGAGAACAATGGTATGTCAATGAACCCTCCCGTGGCATGGAAGCTTACAATGATGTTGATGCCTTGCTCAAATTTGACAAGGCAAACTGCGTCCAAGTCCGAGGTCATAACATATTATGGGATGGTGTTAAACTCCTACCTAATTGGGTGGGGGGACTTTCAACAAATGATCTATGGAATGTTACACAGAACAAGATAAATTCTATTGTAAAAAGATACGTGGGGCAGATAATCTGTTGGGATGTTATAAATGAAAATCTACTTTGTTCGTTCTTTGAATCTAAATTGGGAAGAAACGCATCGACTGTTTTTTACCAGATGGTGAACACAATTGATGGGAAAGCAACTTGGTTTTTGTATGATTATAACACAATTGAGACAACTAGAGATTCTGATGCCACAGCGGCTAAGTGTTTGGCAAAAATCAATCAAATCAGCCAAGAGGGTTATAATGGTCCTTTGGGAATTGGATTGGAGGGTCATTTTAACTTTCCAAATATTCCTTACATAAGAGCTACACTCGATCAACTTGCTACCGCAAAGCTGCCATTTGGTTACTGAATTGGATGTTGGTTCAGGACACAATCAGGTGATGTTTTATTAGTAATCATTCTCATGCATTCAAGAATTAGTTAGGGCAAAAAATTTAAAGGTTTTCTTAAGCGAAGTCGATGCAAAATTTCTTAACATCATAAATTCATAAACAAAATTTTTACAAGGCACATAGCCAGGTTGGGCCAGCCGAATTTTTCAATAGACTGCAATTGAGACTTCCAACTAATGCAAGTAGCCAAGTACCACACAAAGTAAACACATATGCAGTTGTTGATTTCCTATTGTCCTTATTTTTCAAAAACATTTCCAGCAGTTTTAGGCCTAAGCCCATTTTATCATTGCCCAAGTACTGAATGTAAATGACAAAATTGGCATCACGTTTCAACAAGTTTAGTAAAATTTATAAATAATTTAAAATAATCTTTTTCAACCATGCATTTCAAATCTCACACGTACTATCTATTTTTCAACACTAAATTTGATCTATTTATAAATTAAACCATTTATAATTTCTTCCCAAATGGAGGCTTATGAGGTTGAAAACCTAAATGCTAAGAAAGTTAACACGTTGAAGACTTAGATGCTACATTAAAGTCATTTTTGTTTTGGTACCTACATGAGGTTGCACGACAACATTTGAATTGAAAATATTTTCGCAACGGACGCATTTCAAAACTTGAAATCCTATGAAAACTTCAGGGCTCATTTCAAGAACCAAAAGAAATTTTGAAAACACAAGGAAATATTGGAAAAACTTTTGACAAAAACTTAAAAAAAAAAATTTGATAAAAAAATTTAATTCATTGGTAGTTTCAGCTAAAAATTAACTTCATACAGGGAGTGGCCTTCTCAAAGGAAATTACTGAATAATTAACTGAAACTGTGCACAATACAGGCGTTTGTAGTCCAACGGTTAGGATAATTGCCTTCCAAGCAATAGACCCGGGTTCGACTCCCGGCAAACGCATGCTGTAGAATTTTTGTTCATCTCTCGTTTGTTAATTTATTGCACCGTGTTTGGCTAAAATGATTTGCTTGATCATTAAGTAGTTTTCCTTGAACATTCAAGGCTCCATTTCGACTTAAATGATTTGCATGATTCTCTTTAATCTCCCGATTTCCTCTTCAAAATATCTCTTAATTAATTAGTTTTTATTTCGTGTGGGGCTAATTATGCATTTATCACCTCTTATGAACAAGAATTTACTATTGAGATTTTACATTTTTTGTTCTTAGTTATTTAGTATAAAATAGTCGCCATATTGTTAACGTTCTTCAAAAGAAACCAACAAATCACTATCAACAATGGTGAAGTTTCTAGCATTTTGTTTATTCGTGATTTTCCCTTTGACTCACGATTGTGGTATTACATAAATTCATCTTGTTTCTTTCTTTATCTTCACAAAATTTAATTTATTATTACTTCTAACCTTCTTGGTTTATGTTCTACAGGCCACAAAGCTTATGCGGTCCCTTATGATTACAGATTTAATCCCAAGGCAGACTACCTTTTGTTTTAACATCTTTCTTCAAAAAAAAAAAACACACACACACACACACACTTGGAACTTGTTGTTTTATTTTTTATTTTTTTGCTTAATTTGATAATATGATTTTCTGGGCATGAATTCTTTCAGTGTTTAGCAAAGCCAGAAGAAGCTCATTATGGTGGAGGGATAGTTGTGAATCCTGAACTGAACCTTGGGCTGAAGGGCTGGACAATATTCGGAGATGCAAAAGTCGAGCATCTAAAATCCAAGGACGGTAATAAATATATTGTTGCCTCCAACAGAAATACAACGTTCGATAGCTTTACGCAGAAATTTAACTTGGAGAAGGATAAACTTTACGTGTTCTCGGGTATATATCTATATTTCCGTGACCTTGAAACAGAATTTATAATGTATAGAAAGCAATATTTTTTAACAGTACTGATATGTTTAGAATACTGTATTTTTTGTAGCCTGGTTTAGCGTAAGCCAGGGAAATGCTCACATAGCTGCCAAGTTCAAGACAAAAACTGGCGACGAAACTGCCGGATGGGTTATGGCCAAAAAGGGTTGTTGGTCTATGCTTAAGGGTGGCATTGTTTTCAATTCTTCCGGACCGGCACACCTCTATTTTGAGGTAAGTAGTTGCACCCTCAAACCTCTATTTTCAACCACCCCCCACAAGTTTTTTAACGATTGTACAGTTCGCAGCCATTCATATACTTTCTTGACTCATATATCGTGTCAGACCGAAGATACATCAATTAATATTATGGCGGATAGTATTTCATTGCAACCATTTACACATGAAGAATGGAAGTCTCACCGAGATCAAAGCATTGAAAAGGTAAGCTTGTGTGGAGTAAGTTTGAATCACCATTCACTACCCTCTAATTTCACCAAAAATAAAATAAAAAAATTTCCAGGTACGCAAGAGCAAGGTGAAATTCCAAGCTGTCGATCGACATGGCAGAGCATTAGCCAATGCTACAATCACCATTAAACAAAATCTTCCAGGTTTCCCCTTGGGTTGCACGATGAACCCGCTTATCCTAGACAATACTGCGTACCAAAAGTGGTTCAAACCCGGTTCAGATACACGGTATTCGAGAACGAGTTGAAGTGGTATATGAATGAGCCCTCCCGTGACAAGGAAGACTACGGTCCCGCTGATGCCATGCTCAAGTTTGCCAAGGCAAACAACATTAAAGTACGAGGTCATAACATATTCTGGGATAATCCGAAACTCCAACCTAATTGGGTGGGGGGACTTTCAACAGATGACCTACGAATTGTTACAGATCACAGGATAAATTATGTACTAAGTAGATACCTGGGGCAGATGATCCATTGGGATGTTGTGAATGAAAATTTGCATTATTCGTTCTTTGAGGACAAATTTGGAGCAAACGCATCAACTATATTCTACGAGAAGGCGAACCAGATTGATGGGAATACAATTCCATTTCTGAATGATTTTAACACGATTGAGGAAAGTGGAGGTCTAGCATCACCAGCTAAGTATTTAGCAAAAATCAGTCAAATTAGAGAAGAAGGTTATAACGGTCCTTTGGGAATTGGATTAGAGGGTCATTTTACAGTTCCAAATCTTCCTTACATAAGAGCTTCACTCGATCAACTTTCTTCTGCAAATCTGCCCATTTGGCTTACTGAAATGGATGTTGATTCCAGACCTGACCAGGTAATCAAACCCATCTTGCAGGCAGAATCTTAATTAATACGAAAATAATACTAGAATACAAACTTGAGAGGGGGCATATGACCTGGCATCTAACCAATGAGATTTAGAGCTAAGGAGTTAAAAAAAAAAAAAAAATCATCTTTATTATATTTCGTGAGTCTTTTTCATATTTCGAGTCCCCGCCCACTCCCAGTCATAAACTTCTTATGCTCTTCATCACTGTCTTCGTTTTCATCTTTGGAATATGCTAGTATAGGCCAAAAACCATTATCCGGGATATCAAAACCCTCGTCAATATCTTCATGTCTATGCCCAAATGCATCTTCTGCATCACGAAGATCTCGTGCAGATAAAACAAAGCAAGGTGTACATGCCCTAAGTTTATAGCTTTGTGACTTCAAATTACTATGTTTTGCAAACTAAGGCTCAATTTTACTAAAAGAAGGCAGGACAATTGCATCGACTCTTTTGACGTATTTGATACACAAGACTACTACAGCAAGAGAGATATATGATTTAGTACAGATAACGAACATCCCTTTTCCGACCTGCTAATTAAAGTGAAGATTGATACTAATTGTGTATTATTTGTGCAGGCATTGTATTTGGAACAGATTCTAAGAGAAGTTCATGCACATGCGGGAGTACAAGGGATAATGATATGGGGAGCATGGACTCCAACAGGATGCTATAGAATGTGTTTAACAGACAATAATTTCAAAAACTTGCCGACTGGAGATGTCGTGGACAAGCTCATGTCAGAATGGGGACTTGCTACTCGTTTAAAAGGAACCACAGATTCTAATGGTCACTTTGAAACTTCACTGTTTCATGGAGAATACCAAGCCCGAGTTTGGCACCCATCGCTACTGAAATCGACTAACAACTTGAAAAGGTTCAACGTGGTATCAATGCCCGAAGATGATCAAAGAAAAATGCTGGTCAAAATCCATGCAGGATTCAATAAATAATAAAAGAAATTAAATGTCTTTTGACTACAATACCTATATGTATTCTCCGATTCTTTTTTCTTTTTTTTTTTTTAATCATGATAATATATGAAGTTTTTAAGGGTTTTAAATACTTTGTTGGAAGTATTATTGCTAAACAAGATAAAGGGATTAATGTCCACGCACATCCAGCTGGTGATTCTAATATATTTGGCACAAATCAATATGGGGCAATTATATGGACAAAATGTCAATTTACCTTGTACATTATTTCGGTAAATAGCATGCTTGATTGTATAAGTATGGTGAACCAACGTCTGAAAATTTTCGATCCAACTTCTCATCTCTTTTCAATGGCGCAAACACCACAATCCAACGAGTCTAGCACCATAGATCTA
Organism: Fraxinus excelsior; assembly: GCA_019097785.1. Lineage (NCBI taxonomy): Eukaryota > Viridiplantae > Streptophyta > Magnoliopsida > Lamiales > Oleaceae > Fraxinus > Fraxinus excelsior. The sequence continues at coordinate 7,311,014 of CM032633.1, read as the reverse complement.
AGAAAATTGATCACGAAAATGTCTAAACTCACCACCTCATCCAACTCCTCTCTCCCTCTCACCTATAATATCTCATCTCAATTCCCGATTCCCATGGACCGAAATAATTATCTTAGTTGGAATTCTCAATTTACAGATATTCTGGACATACATGGACTTGGAGATGTCATAAAAAACACAGTGGATCCACCCAGATTTCGCTCGGGACAAATTAGTTATTAGTTGGATCAAGGCTACATCCTCACCTTCCTCTAAATCACTTCTCATCGCATGCTCTACTGCTTCTCAGTCATGGAATCTATTGGCTAAGCGACTCTCAGCTTTAGCAGGCAGTCGTATGCAGCTCCTCTGAGAATAAAATTTATCAAGATAGTAATTACCCTTCTCAAGTCACTAAGTATGAGTATTTATAGTTTAAGGAGAAGAGTTGATGTTCTTCGGATGCTAGGTGGCACCCAAGCATTACTCGAGCGCCAAGTGAGCGTTAGCATTTTGCTGAAAAATTTCACCCTACCACTCAAGCGGTAAGCGAGCATGAAGCTAGTGCCGTCAATTCTATTTTCCTCCTTGGATCCTATTTTGACGTCTTCAAAGTCCAATACATCAAACTACACAACCCTAGCTAGAATTTGGGTCACAACCCCAACAATTGGGATGTTGTGAATGAGAATCTGCATTATTGTTTTTCGAGTCCAAATTTAGAGGCAACGCATCAACTGTTTTTTACGAGAAATGACAAAGCAATTCCATTTCTGAATGATTTTAACACACTTGAGAACAGTAAAGATGCTAAAGCCTCAGCGGCTAAGTAGTTGGAAAAAATAAGTCAATTAGACAAGAAGGTTATAATTATGGTCCTCTAGGAATTGGATTGGAGGGTCATTTTACAATTCCAAATCTTCCTTACATAAGAGCTTCACTTGATCATGAGCTTGCTTCTGCTAAAGTGCCAATTTGGCTTATTGAATTAGATGTTGATTCTAAACCTAACCAAGTGTTATTTTAATATGAGTTATATTATACATACATAATTCATTGTACATAATGATGTCTACACCTTCAAATGGATGGGGACCCACTTCGGATAAAATATAATATATCGAAAGTTTGTAGGAAAAGAGTCATCAATAGCTTTATAAACTTTTTATTGAACTGGAATATCTTTCATTTTTTGCTGTTAAATTGAAAAATCTCATTTACCATTAAAGATACCCAACTCAAAGTGATGCGTCGACATCTCACCAAAAAATGCACAGAACACAAACTCAGGTATGTAAAAGTCACAGATTACACAAAGTAACAAAATTCCTATGATTTCACGATAATACGCTATTCTAGAACCCCGGAATTTCGTGAGAATCACGTTCTTAGGGAAAGAAACTAGAATAGGAGTCTGGTAGTCTAAAAATAATATGAGATTAAATAACGCAATAACGTTCAAAAAATAAATCTAAAGATGATAAATAAATAGTTTCACTTAGAAATTAAACAAGGAATGACAAGTAATCCTAGGTTCTACCAATACGTAATGGCAATCCTCAATCCTAATGATCACCCCACATGGTGATTTGCTAGTGCGGTAATGTAAGGGTTGCAGCCAATTTACCAGGCAGACTAGTTCTGTAGTCCATAAAATAGGAGAGATGCGAATTTACTGATTTAGGGCCACAATTTTGGCTTAAAGTAATTCGGTAAATATATAACAATTACGATCGTCAACCCACCAAGGGTAAAATCATCCAAATTTTGTTACAGTACCTGAAATGAAAAACTAATGACACAGAATGTTAGAAATGTCAAAATAAAGATTCTGTCTAAAGAAACCGTCGTCGGAATCCTCTCAACGCTCTGCACGTGCCATCGTTGGAATGTCTATGCGCCTCCGCTATTGACCACGCGCCAACTAGTCAGCTTCTCCTTTGCCTGCAAAGTCCAAATCTGGCCTCAGTTTCTTTTGTAGGTCAGCCGTTTGTCCAGAAAATGCAGTTGCAAGTTCGAGTTTCAAGAAAAAGAATTATTTGTTCTTTGCATTTTTCTGCTTCTGCTGCATAATCTCTTCAATTTTTTATTCCCCACCATGCTTTGATACCAATTATTGATGCTAATTCCATCTACAATTGAACAAATCAACAATGTGAGTTATGAAATTGACTTAAATAATAAAGGAAATCAAAATGAAGAAGAAAACTAGATTTGGAAAATGAAGAGCAATGAATTTCCCCTGTTTTAATTAGGTTCAGAAAAGTCAATCCAACACTACAAAGACAACACCAAATTGGAGACTTTTGCAGTCACAGAGGTACACAAAGGCATGGGCAAACAACCGGCACACAAAGGCACAAGGGAAATGGCAGAGAAAACGGCACACAAAGGCAAGAAGAAGAGGGTAAAAAATGGGTTTCAAGTGCACATGGCAGGGAGTTTTTGGTGTGGTTAAAATGAAGCCGAGAGACTCCAATTTATAGGCAAGGGACAAACGAGTTTCCCTGATTTTTCTTGCCAAGATAGAGTTCAAGAAACTGAAATGGGTTACCAATGATAAGGATAGTGCAGATATCTAACTAGTAACTTCCAGGTGAGAAAAGAGATAAAAGTCTCTTTTCACATTATCTCCAAAATTGAATATTGAGCATCTAGTTCAATGGGCTAATTTCCTCTAAATATCCAACAAGATTGGACACCTCAATTGTGGTGTGAATTTATTAATATTCTTCAATTCCGGGCTTATAACCTATGAAAAAAAAAATGGGCCACAATTTTTCATCATTGCCTAGACGTTATTTGAGTATCACTAAAATACCCAACAAGGTGATAATCCTACAAAAAGTTATATCGCCTCGAAGGCAGATGTCAACGAGGCGTTGGGTCTTGCCCTCAATGCCTCGAAAATGATAGTCGATGAGCCAATAGAATGTGAACCTTGTAATTAATGATGCTTACGTGTCACTTTGCTTATTTGACAGTCATGTGGTTTGCCACATAGGCAAAGGCATAACAAATTCTCACAAGTCCGAAGTCTTGATTATTCACATAAGGTATTGGTCTTTGAAAGTCGGGTTTGAAAAACTGTGTTTAGGTTTTGCCATAGACGTCTTCTTGTATAGGCGCTTACTCTGATGAAGTGGAGAACATTATTGTAGAGGCCTCTTCACCTTGTATTTGTTTTAATGTAGTAGTGGTTGTGCACTGTAGCCAAAGCAACATCAACACAATAGTCCCCCAAGTCCAAGCATCGAGATTTACACAAGGCATTGGACTTTGATATGGAAAATGAAATCCTGTTGGTGAGGAGAACTAGTCCTATTAAAAGATGAAGCCTTGAACCAAATACTTTAGTCCTATTTCAGGGAGAAGCCTTGAATGCAGGTTATGTCCCATTTTAGGGAAAAGCTTTAAATGCAAAGGGTAACTCTCATTTAGGGAGAAGTCTTGAATGTAAAGGATAAGCCCATTCAAGGGAGAAGCCATGAATAAATGGGCGTTGAGGCCTTTATTGAAGAAGTGGAGTTATGAGGTAGTACAAGAAACTGAACTGTTGGGGCGTGTGAAGATTGTGCTTATTTGCATGTTTTCGAATTCGAACTGAGGGTTGCGGGTAACTATGATGAATAGACGCATGAGGTGTTTCAACGAGTGAATGTCAAATTGTATCATGGGCCTTCCATTTGAATAATAGTTTGCACATCTCTTGATTAAACGGGTGGGATTGAACGAGGCATTAGTGTAAAATTATGAACTTGTCGACTCATGTTTTACGAAATGAGTATTTATTATTGCCTTTAAGACTGAGATTTCTTAGAGTGACGTGTGTCAGCATGCCCAAGTCGATGGAGAAACTATTTTATCTTTTAAACAACTTTAAACACGATTGATTATGAGTCTTACAAAAAGTAATAATATTTAACACATTATTGTAGTTAGTCTTAAATATCTAGATTTTGTTCTTCCAATTTTGTGTTTCAATCAAAGAGACCAGGTTTGTAGATTTTCCTAATACTTTCTTCATTTTTAGAGCAATAATCGGAACTCGTGGATGAAATGGAAATTGATTCTTACAGTTACAGTCACCTCATTGACGAGGTTTGATTAACATGGCTGTGTAAGGCTCCAAATGGTGAATTGTAATAAATCTAGCTTGCTGTCCTGAACAAAAATAATTGGTCAAAAAGGGGCATTCCGAGAATCGAACTCGGGACCTCTCGCACCCAAAGCGAGAATCATACCACTAGACCAAATGCCCGGGTTTGATGATCTTGTCTCCTTCAAGTTTATTCAAAATGAATGGTAAACAAGAGATTTGCAAAATGAATATCAAAAGACTTGGGGCATTCCGAGAATCGAACTCGGGACCTCTCGCACCCGAAGCGAGAATCATACCACTAGACCAAATGCCCTGCGGTGTTCTGTTTCCAGTCATATTTACTTTACTTTAAGAAATCCTATATTTATAAGCAAATAATTGCTCTCTTCATACGATTTTTTTTTTTTTTTTTTCCTTTCTTTCTGAAGTGTGCATTTGTTAAAATTTTTACTTTAATGAACGTTTTGACTTGAAGGAAATTTTATTCTTATCTTCACACCCTCTCAGAGGCAATATTAATGGTGTTTGAGCCATATTATTTTGGAATAATAAATTGATGTAGAATGTGTGGTTGAAAAATAAGGAAAAGCAATTGACGTGATGAAAAATATTATTTTATTGAAAAATGTATGTTTGAAAATGAGTAGAATAATGAAAATAAAAATTTTAATGTATACCAAATAATGGTAAAATAATGTTTTCTCTGCTATTGAGCTTGCTTGATCCATTTTCTAAAACTTATTTACTTTTTAATCTCATTTTTAACTATACACTCCATGTGACCCGTAAATTCTATCAACTTTTCAATCACATAATTCACTATTTTTTGTTAAAATATAATATTTATCAAAATCAAACAATGGCATCATATGTATAATTAGAAAAGAAGAGGTTTATGTTCTCTGGAGTTTCAGATCATTTCTTCAAGCTCCCAGCCTCATCAAATGTATAGATCATTCACTTTTTTTGTCCCTTCTTCACATACCTGTTATCGAGTCTATAAAAAACTAGGGTCGAAAAAGTAGTATGCAAATTACTTAGCTACTTGCACAAACTCTATTCGACTTAGAGGTGGCAATGGGCCAGCCAAGCCGACTCTGCCATATATGAGCTCGTGCTCGTGCTCGTTTATTATGAGCTGAGTAGAACGTGGGTCGAGCCGATTTTCTTCTCACAAGTTCATTTTTTTTAAGATAAACATTTTTCTTTAAAAAAATGTTTTTAAGATAAATCATCTTCATTTATCCGGGTTTGGAATCGGCTACTTCAATTTTGAATAGGCGAAGTTAAAAATTGTACACGAATAACTTGTTATGTGTACAATTTAAAAAAAAAATTAAAAAGGTATTATAAAATTCAAATTTTGATTAATATGGTTAAATTAAATATCACTTACTTGACGACATGCAATTTCGATATATTTATCTTACAGTCGAAAATCACCATCTTGTCTGTCATTCATGCTTCAAAAATATCTTCTTTCAATCGGCTCCTAACCTCTGATAGAAGCCTCTTACCTGCATTAAAAGCGTACTCTGAAGCTACAGTGCTAACCGAAAGTGTTAGTAGGTCTTTTGCCATCGCAGAAACCACTGGTTATCGCCGTTCGTACTTTCTCCAAAATTCAATTATTTCTTCTGAACTTTTCTTAATTGTTTTGTTATTAGGCATATTATAATTAAAGTAATCAATTAATTTAGTAGGCAATACATTTGGACTTGCGTACGATGTTTGATTACATGCAATAGACAAACTACTACTAGAGGAACCACATGCATTTGCATCATATCTATATGAGGTAATGCTTTCGAATAAAGTTAATACTTCAGCGTCGTCTTCTCGTATATCAATGGGAGGAGTAGATGCAGATGGTACCCGATTAATATTTGTACTCATTCGTTCTGCATATAATTCATACATATTACATAAAGTTTGTTGTAAATTTCTATAATGATGTGTATTAAAACTTAAAACTCTTAAAATCTGATCAATTACGAATTTAGTACCCGATAAATTATATCGAGATCCATGATGCATGCTAACGAAAATATCATAGGCAAGTCTTACCAATATTTCTAAACTTTAATTATATGGAATATATAATTACACTAAAATCGATGTCATTTTTATATCTATGAAAAGTCATAATTATATAAAGATGTTCAAGTATCATACGTGATACAACTAGTGGGATAGTAAACTCCTAACAACGTATTTGTAGAATTATAAAAACTTGTCAAAAAAATTAATTTTAAAAGCTAAAATCCATTCGGATTTAATCAAAACAGTATCATCATCGTTTCTAATATGTCTATTGTTATAAAACTCGGTTATTAAATGTTCAAAACTTTCGTATGATTTTAACAATAAGTAAGTGAAGTTCCATCTATACCCTACGTCACTAATAATTTTTTTTTCATATTTGTTACCTTAGATTTGATACAAAATTCCTCAAATGCTTGTTTTTTATTATGTGAAATCGTAATTTTTTTAATTTCATTCTTAATATGTTTCAAATCGTTCTGCACTATTAAATTAAAAATATGGCACACATCGAATATGAAACAAATAACCATAGAAATCAGGTTGCAGTACTCTGCACAATTTATCGATAACTACCTTATTAACACTAACGTTGTCAAATGTAAATGAGAGAATTTTACTCTCCCAACGATATTTTCTAATAATGTTCATAACAGCGTTATATGTGTTGTTAACGTTGTAAGAGAACTCAATAATTTTAAAAACAATAATTTTTTTATGCATACACCAAAGTGGGTATATGTAGTGTGCAGTTACAGCTATATAATATCTTTTATTAATCATTTCTCATATATCTGAAGTTAAAGATATAACACCCCATATTTTTCTAAATTGGTAATCAATAGTTTTTTCGCATGAAGGAAATATTCAATTGTATCTGAACGAAGAGTGTTTCGACTTATCCCAACGTACCTCGATTGAAGATATTCTTTCACGTACGAGATGAAATACTGATTGTCCGCTATTGCTAGAGGCAATTCAGCAGCAGCAAAGAACTTTACAATTCTCGTTCGAGCTTTCTCCTCCAAATACACAGATGTAAAAAGTGGCGTAGTATTAGAACCGATGTCTGGATTACCAAATTGCAATTGTGTTTGACCGGCTGGAAGAAGCCTGTGTTTGGCCACACATGCTTTGTAGTGACGACTGATGTGGGTGGTTCCAATGCCTTTTTTGTCATGCTAATCGTTGTTGACAGTATTTACATATTGCTTTAGATTCTGCAACTCCATCGACCACAGACTTGTTTGAATCAATTTAAAATGATCCCAACATTTTGCCCTTTTTCTCTTTTCGCTTTCCTCTTGCATCGGGAATATCTAATTCATATTTATCCTCTCGTTCCGCTTCGAAAACATTAACGTCATCCAAATCCATTGGATTACTACTTCCATGAGGATCGAAATTCGGAATATTTTCGGGAATATGGGCTTCGTTTAGACCGGCGAATTCATTCTGGATTTGACTTTGCAACGTGATAGGTGATTTGTCTCCGATACCAAACAAGTCTTCAACAAATGAGCGTAGATTCATTTGTGAATTGATATAAAATGTATAGTAATTAACAAATCAAGAATTGAAGGAAAGTTGACGTGTAAGATTGTAATAGAAAATTTGTAGTGTGATAATTGATTGAATAATTAAAATTGAATATAGAAGTAGAATTGAGAAATAAATATAAACTATATAGTGGTCTAGAAGATAGATTGTTAAATCAAGATTATAATGTAAAATGTAGAAGAGATTAGAGAGTGAAAGTTGGGTGGGAAAACAGGGGAATGGAATGGATATTTATAGGGAAAAAAATCCAATTCAATGATTGTTTCGATCACTGAAACAATTAGGCGAGCCACGAGTACGAGCTGCTCGTGTAGACTTAAGCTGAGTGGGCTCGACTTGTCTAGCGAGCCAGCCTATTCGACTCAGTTCAGGCTCGTCAGAGCGGCTCACGGGCTTAGCGGGGAGCCGACGAGCCGCTTGGCTCGCTCGTCACCTCTAATTCGACTAATCTTGGACAACTTCATGGGCAATAATAGCATTTCAAATGCCTGCCAAATAAGTCAAACGTGTTTGGACTCTTGGAAAACCAGAAACTACTTCTAATAAAAAAAGAGCTTTGAAATAAAGTTGGTCCAATGCAACTTCCGTAGAAAGCACTAATAAAAGATGAAAAAGCTATCCCAAATAAGCCCCAAGTTCATTGAGAAGCAAAGTATATCGATCAAATTTTAGTCCGAGAGGCCCTATAGCATATTAAAGTCGTCAACACATACAAATATGATAAAGTGGAAATTACACTTGCCTAAAATTTTAAGATGCACAATTCAAAAATCAGATTTAAAGAATTTTTTTTCAAAAATCAGATGATTATTCATCTTTTATTATAAAATTAAATTATTAAAATATCCCCATCCACTACATCTTACCCCAAACCCTAAATTTCTAACAGGTGGTGATAGTGGTGATGTGGTGGTTGATTGGATTTGTAAATGAAGGTGGAGGTGATCGGTGGTTGTTGAAGTAGTCGATTGTGGATGTGGGATGCAGCAACGATGTATCTGGTGGTGGTGGTGCTATCGCGATGGCATCTATGGTGGTTGTAGTGGTGGTTAGTGGTTGTGGATGTGAAGGTGTTTGTAACTAATTATTTGAGATTGTGTCTAGCGGCAGATGAGAGGATTTTTTTGGTGGGGGATTGTATTTGTGGAGTGACAGGCTGGTGGTGATGGTGGTGTTAGTTGAGGTGATTGATATGATGGTTTTGTTGTCGGATATGGCGATAGTGGTTCTGGTGGCAATGGTTTTGGCAACGACGCGGCTAGGGCAGTGGTGGGTGGTGGTTGCAAATGATTTGATTGTTTGTGACCAATGAAATAGAGAAATTCTAATCAATAATTAATGTGGCTTAAAATTTTGTTTATTTGGTACCAATAATTTGATAATTTGTAACCCAAACATAAGTTGTGACTAATTAATTTGATGTTTTGTAACCATAAAATAAGTTGTGACTAATAAAATTTGTGATTTGTGACTAATAAATAATGATTATTAATTTGATAAATTTGTGACCAATAAAACTTTTATTTGTAACCAAAACATTATTTGTAACCAATTAATTTGATAATTTATGACCAATTTATATAAAATTGGAACCTCATATTTAATTGATAAATATATTTAATTAATTATTTCAGAAATAAAATTTAGTAAATATCTAATTATTGAAATTTTAAACATTTTATCTTAATTTTGAAATGAGTTATACTTAAACTATAAAATATATTTAATTAATTATTTCAGAAATAAAATTTAATAAATATCTGATTATTGAAATTTTAAACATTTTATCTTAATTTTGAAATGAGTTATACTTAAACTATGAATTTTTCCCTATGATAAAACCGTACAATGTACAAACATACCACCGGTCCACCAGTTGTTCTATCTCCAAAAATCCGAATGCTGGATTCTAGAGTAACAAATTAAGAAAATTGGAACATGTACACATTTCTAACTACATCACTATTTTTTTCCCTATGCATTGTTAAGGTTGATTGTCTGAAAGACACTGAAACATAACCGTATGAAAATGCCTCTTAAGTATTCATCCAAGCAGAAACCTTTCAATCACCATTTCTTTGAACTTTATTAGACATTACGTCCTTCAGTTCCTGAGCAGCAAATATTAAGAGCTCCACCATCTCAAATCCGGCAGCAGAAACAAAGTCCACCTTCTGAGAACCAGGTTTTGTCGCAACATTGTCTACGTCTTCTTCCCGACTATCACCATATGATCCATCAGTCTCGCCCGACCAACTGATAGGAAGAGAGCTGCCGAGGGCAGTCTTAATTAATTTTGCTCCGGAAACAATTTGGTCCAGAGCTTCTGACAAGCTAATATTTGTACCATCTGCAGAAGCCGACTCTTTAACCTGCAAGATTGGTTTTTGTCCGGACAACAAGTTCACTCTAAAGTTGACCAAGAAATCGTAGTTTAAATAAAGACTACACAATTCTCTGGATCGTTAAGTATTTTAGTCTTCAAATAAGAGGAAATCCAATTCGTGATTGTTGATTGCCATCTTTGAAGCTTGAAATGGATAATAGAAACTATGATTACCTTCAAAAGTGAAATACGAAGCCTGTGAACAGAAGTTGTTAGATGCTCCATACTTTCCAAGCTCTCTCTAAGAGTTGCATTTTCAATCTTCATCCTGCACAATTGATAACATAGAGAAACGCAAACAAGGAACAGAAATAAGATCCTATACTCTCTATGTTCTTGCCTACCATCTCAACTTGTAAAGAAGTCTTGGGGTATAGATAAATGTAGTTTTATTAGCATATATCTGCGCCAAACTACTAATATTTTCACAAACCTCGCAAAATCCATGTTGTAATTGGACTTTTTATCATTGAAGTTTCCTTCGTGATTCACATGTGCATCAGCATGAGTCCCATCATAACCGACTACCCAGTTCCTTAAATAAGTTCTTTTCAGCAAATTTTTTATTCTTCCATCTTTTTCCTGAATAGTCCGTCCTTCAATTTCAACCAAATGTTTTCCTTTTCTCATATCCCGACTGATCTTCCTGCATGCAACTATCTTCCATCACTAGCTTAATGGGTAATAGATTGCTTAAAAAGTTCAAAAAAATCTCTCCAGAAAAAGAAGCATAAAATGTTATAAAACTAAGTACAGGGACGAAAGAAAAGTTGACAAACAAGTCAGTCAGCA